>LZPO01027395.1:392132-408082 GCA_001675575.1 Neotoma lepida | reverse complement strand
TCCTGGAACTGTTCACAGGCAGTTTCGAGTCACCTGGTATGGGTGTCAGGAATCAAAACATGATCCTCTGCAACTGCTCTTAACAGCTGAGCCATCTCTCCAGTCTTCGGATTAACTCCTAAAGGAAAAGGCAATAGTACATTTTTTGTTCATTACCAGAAAGCCTCCTGCTTAGATAGTAATCTATAATATTCCTGCCAGTTCAGAAAGCCTTGTTTCCACCCAGGGCNGAAGTTGAAACTTTGGATCTATTCTTTACTACAATGTAACAGCAGATTAAAAAGAATTAAAGGGGGGAGTCTATAAAAAATAGCCTTTTACCAGGACAAGACAGGCTTCCCTTAGTNGGTTTCANCAAAGCATCGCCTTTACCTTCCTCCCTTTTCTAATCTTTGCAACCCTTTTAAATCTTGGGTGATGCTTTCTTTCTCAAAATGAGTGTGCTATCAAAGACACAGGAAGCAGGGTCTGAAGCTGCTTAGGATGTCCATCCTCCATGACCTTCAATCCTAATTTCTATTTAGCTTGGGAAAATGTAGAGGAAAAGGGGCTCACTTTCTGAGAGTGCACTCAAGGGAAGTAAACTTTCTTTTGCTTCCTTCGGGGTCATTGATAGTAAGGCACCAATGGACAGGAGCCTGGAGAGGTAACAAGGGTCAAAAAAAGAGTTACATTGTTTTTGAGGCTACAAACCTAGAGTTTACAATGTATCTAACACTAAGTCTGTTAGAGATTTTAGACAGTGAGACTCAAAGGAAGTGAAACAGGACAAGTTACTGTTGCACGAATCCTAAATGGTCTTATAATAAAAACCCCGAGCCAGACATCAGGGTGAAAACTGAAAGATTAGAGCAGAGCAAGCCACAGCCACTACCTTTTACCTCACCANCTCCTCAGCCTGACAGAGCGTCTGCAAGGGAGTAAATTCCTGTCTCCTCCCGCCTTATATTCTTTTCTCTGCCCAGCCATATCACTTCCTGCTTCAGCCTCCCTAGTGCTAGGATTAAAGGTGTGTGATCCCAAGTGCTGGAATTAAAGGTGTGTGCCACCACTGCCTGGCTCTGTTNATTTTTCAGACTGGATTAATCTCCTGTAGCCTGGCGTGGCCTTGAATTTATAGAGATCTAGACGGATCTCTGCCTCTGCCTCCCGAGTGCTAGGATTAAAGGTGTGTGACAGGACTGCCTGACCTCTGTGGCTAACTCTGTGGCTGGCTCTGTCCTCTGATCTTCAGGCAAGCTTTACTTCTTAGATTACAAATATATCACCGCAAGTCACAGCTAATTGTCCATAAAGCTAAACTCAGAAAAGTGGTCCTCTGACTTTAGACTCTTTCCACAACACTTACACGGCTCTGATGGAATCCAGTAACTCTCGGCTAAGATTCGGTTTCAATGAAACTAGGGCTCCTTTCTCGTATGGAGCCCTGTTGGTGTTGCCTGCGAAAGGGATACCTCACTTTCAGTGCCGCCTCTGCCCAGCAGCACCTCACTCTTCCTTTTCCCTCTAACTCTCTTCTCCCATTGTTTGGGCCAACTCTCTCTAGATGCATGCTGGGAAGCGTAGTCGCACTCCTTGCTGGTTAAACCAGTTGAGCAGCCGGGTAAACTTATCTGCTAGAGGTGGGGTAATGTCTGGAAGATCAGCTCGCCTCTCCGAGGAGCAACATGGGATTTGCAGTTTCCAGCGCTTTAAGCCCGCCTGCTGGGACAGGACTCTTGGACTCTAATCCTCCCCCAACCTGGAGCCTCGCGCGTTCTGATGGCGTCACTAGGACCGCGCAACACCTGGGATTCGTGGTAGTTCTTGAGGAGAGTCCCGCCCGAGGTCGTTGCGAGTCAAGAACTACATTTCCCAGGAGCTCTGGCGGCGGCGCGCCAAGGGCCGCCCGGGGCCGTGATTGGCTGGCGAGCCGGCCGCACGCGGAGGAGCTCAAGGAGCAGCTCTGTTGCGACAGAGGCCGAGTGGCGAGGCCCCGTGAGTTGAGGGGGAAGGGGAGCCGGAGGGGAGGAGAGTGCGGACCCGTGAGCAGGAAGCGGGAGGAGAAGCGGAAGGGAGATCAGGGTCGGGATGGAAAGGGCCGAAAGGGAAAAGAACTGGCCCAGGCAGAGACGCAGGCGCGCGGGTTGTGGGGGAGGTTAGGGGCAGCGAGCGCGGAGACCCTTTGGGACCCGCCGCGGAAGACGCGTGGCTCCCGGGGAGAAACTGCGCCGCAGTCGGTGGGGTGGAGGGGAGCGACCAAAACGAGGTCCGGACGAACTCCTGGCGAAGACCCGAAAAGGAGGCGGCGGGCTGAGGTGCGCGAGCGCCAAGTTGGGAAACTAGAGAGTAGGGGCAGAGTGGTCCCTCACTGAAGGCCCGGGGGGAAGAGCGCATCCAAGTGAGGCCGGCGGTGGGGATTGGCGCGCGAGCCCTAAAGGAGAAGAAGAGGCTGGAAGACCGGTCGAGAGAGTGTGAGGGACCCTGACAAAGTTGGCAGAGGCAAGGCGGGGACAGAGTGAGGCATCAGAGGCTTGATAGGAAAATTCCAAGGAGGGATGGACTACGGTTCAGACATTCTTACCTGTAAGTTTAGAATTTTCGAGTATCGGTTTGCTCTTCTTCAGACTCCTGAAAGAACAGTTAACTACCCTCGTGGCTCATCACCATGCCCTCCGACCTGGCCAAGAAGAAAGCAGCCAAAAAGAAGGAAGCTGCCAAAGCTCGACAGAGGCCCAGAAAGGGACATGAGGAAAATGGAGACGCTGTCACAGAACCTCAGGTGGCAGAGGAGAAAAATGAGGAGGCCAATGGCAGAGAGACCACAGGTGATGGAGGGGATTGGGTGAATCCTCATCTCGTTGCCTCAGCCAGAATCAGANTCTGGATGCAGAGGCATGAAGAATGTGTCTGGTTGGATGCAGANGCGTAGGCCTGTAATCCCTGCATTCAAGAGGCTAAGGCAAAAAGATGGAGGGTTTGAGGCCAGCCTGGGCTTCTTTTACAAAGTAAAAATCCCAGCATACACATCTGTATATGCCATGAAACTTTTCAGTGACAACCAAACCCGTAAAGTTAAAGATAGTGCCACCTTGTTACTGATGAAGGAAACTGAACTCAAGTGGCAAACNCAGGTGGGAGTTGTTGATCTACCCTGATGCCGTAGTAGACAATAAAAGAAAAGGCAACTTCCTATCATTTTTCTGAGTTTTTCTTCCGACCTATGGTGGTGAGTATGTCAGGCTTTACCATATGGTACTCTTGATGTCACAGGGATAGCGATTATGCTAATGAGAATAACTTATTGTTACATATTGAGTTTTTTGTTGGTGGTGGTTTTGTTTTGTTTTGTTTGTTTATTTGGTTTTGGTTTTGGTTTTCTGAGACAGAGTTTCTCTGTATAACAGCCCTGAACCCACTTTGTTGACCAGGCTGGTCTTGAACACACAGTGATGCACCTGCCTCTACCTCCCGAGTACTGAGATTGAAGGCGTGAGCCACCATGCCCAGCTTGTTACATATTGTTTTATGTAATTTTTCTGAGAAAACAGCTGTAGTTTTGTTGTTTGGGGGAATTTATTGAGCATTTCTCCATACTCGTTGTGCTACTCACTCACACTATAAACATAGTGTGCTTTCAGAACATTTATTTTCTAGTTTCTTTTCTCTGTTGCTGTGATAAAACACTCTATGACTGAAACCAATTTGGGAGGGAAGTAAGGCAAGGACTGTGTAGGAATGCTGCTTACGGGCTTGCTCAGCTAGCTTTCATATGTAGGGGCGGCACTGCCCACACTGGACTGGACCTGCTACGTTAATTAGCAATTAAGAAAATGCCTTACAGACATGGCCACTGGCCAGTCTGATGGAGGCAGTTCTTCAATTGAGGTTCCCTCTTTCCAGGTTTTTGTGAAGTTGGTAGCTGAAGTTAACGATGACAAGGGGGAATCATGGCAATGCATAATAGTGAGCATCACAGTTTAATGCCTGTCTTCACTGCCCCTGCAAACCTGCTGCACAGTCCTGCTGCATGTAGACTACTCATTGTCTCTTGGCTGTTACGTTTTTTGTCCTTTCACACATTAAGTTTTGATACCATAGTGTTTGTACAAAGCTCTATTTGACATTTTCTCTCAAAGCCTGGCTCAATATGGCAGTGCCTTCTGATGACATCTAACATTGGTTGTGTTCCTATTCCCTATCCCCTGTGCCATTTTGCAGTGTTAGGTATGTCTATTTTAGTCATCTCAGTTGTTCATATGGCTATGCAGGGACCATGTTTTGAGTAGTGTGTATGTGTGTGTGTGACTTGTACCACAGATGAACACTAAATATTTGAAGAAACATAGTAACATTAATAATGGGAACAGAAATAATAGAAAATATAGTTTAAAATGACTGATAGAGTTAAGTGGTAAGGATTGTCTGCAAAACAAGAGTTCTAGAAGGAGGCTAGTGTGATCAAGTTAGGCAGTGGGGAGTTTTATCCCTGGCTGGAGTTGTGGAAGGTGGGGAACTTCAGCACAGTGGGAGGGTAAGGACATTGGAAGGGCAAGAGAACTTAGAAAGAGTACAAAGTAAAACTTGTCTGTGAAAGCAGAGTGTTGGGCAAGTCCATGTCATATGCACTGGGTATAAAGCTCTCGGAACTCANGGAAGTCTGCTTCAAATGACCTGAGCTCAAGTCATGTGGGATCTGCCCATTTGACCCCAGTCTGAGCCCGTCTGACAGCCCCTTGCCAAATTACATTTGTCTCCAGAAGTGGATTTGCTGACCAAGGAGCTAGAGGACTTTGAGATGAAGAAAGCTGCTGCTCGCGCTGTCACCGGTGTCCTGGCCTCTCACCCCAACAGTACTGACGTCCACATCATCAACCTCTCGCTCACCTTTCATGGTCAGGAGCTGCTCAGTGACACCAAACTGGAACTAAACTCAGGCCGCCGTTATGGCCTCATTGGCTTAAATGGAATAGGTGAGGCCCTTAGAGGGCGAAGTGGGAGTTTTCTCTTTCNTGGATCATCTGTTACTCAGTGTGTATTTAGCACTAGCAAAGCAAGAAATTAATCTAGGAGTGGAGGACCAGACATGCCTGGGACAGGGGCTTTATGACCGCAGTATGCAGTAAGTACCAAGTGAGTGGTTTTTGACAGAAGGTGCTAGAGAAGTTGGTGGGAGAAACAATAGTGGGGAGCAGTGTGTGAAGCCATTGTAAATGAACAGGACTTCATAGGAGCAGTAGCACAAGACTTGAAGTTGGAAAGGGAATCTTCAGAGTGAAGGATAGTGGGATCTGAGTGAAGGAAAAGAAGGAAGGCACTTAAAGAATGGGGTCCTGGATTGCCTCTTAGGAACAGGTGCAGAAGAACAATGAGGAAATGNCTGAATGTCTTTATGTCATCCTCTTAGGAAAGTCCATGCTGCTCTCTGCTATTGGGAAACGTGAAGTGCCCATCCCCGAGCACATAGACATCTACCATCTGACTCGAGAGATGCCTCCTAGCGAAAAAACACCCTTGCAGTGTGTGATGGAGGTGGACACAGAGCGAGCCATGCTGGAGAGGGAGGCTGAGCGGTTAGCTCATGAGGATGGTATGACTCTATACCCAGGGGTGGGGTGGGCTTCCTCCTGGGACCCTCAGGGAGCTGATGGTCGTGTGCCACCCACAGCGGAATGTGAGAAGCTCATGGAACTCTATGAGCGCCTGGAAGAGCTGGATGCNGACAAAGCCGAGATGAGGGCCTCAAGGATCTTACATGGATTGGGTTTTACACCTGCCATGCAGCGCAAGAAGCTGAAAGACTTCAGTGGTGGCTGGCGGATGAGAGTCGCTCTTGCCAGGTGAGTTTCCCCCCTCCCTCTTCTCTTGGAGTGGAATGTTCACTCTGGTAGGGCTGTAGAACTGGTCTTGTGGTCAGTATGTATCAGATGAGATAACCGTCAGTGGCATGGATATGTATATGGACTAGACTGAGTGTCCTGGCTGAGGTACTCAAAAATACTTCCATGCTCAGTGCTGGGTCCTCAGCACGTGGTCCAGGAGTACTCTGAGCAGACTCAAGTAAAATGGTAGAGTTAAGTCTTTCTTTCATCTTGACCCCCTTCCTGTCTTTTGTGCTTCCATCCTGCTAATTTTTATGATAGTAAAATATTAGACAGCATTGATGTCAGCTGTCCTTTTTACCCTTGGAAACTTGTGCTTAAAATGAGTTTCTGTAGTCCAGCACTGCTTCAGTGTCCCTCCCNAGNGTGCTGAGTTGTATTCATTTGTTTTCTAGTACAATAGTGAAGTATCTGAGGCTGCATGCTTTATAAAGAAAAGAGGTTTATGGTTCTNGAGGTACAAGGCCAAGAGGCCTCAGCTGATGGTAGTTTTGCTAGCATCATATGCTAGAGTCCTGAAGTATAGTGTAGGCTTCATGTGGTGAGAGGTAGCGAAGTTCCTGTGTCTGTCTTCTTGTCTCCTTATAAAGCCACGAATATGTGCTCATTGGGCTCTACCCTGATGACTGCCTAATCCTGCTCACGGTGCAGAGGCCAAGAACCAACATTCAGATGCATTTCTACCCTCTTACTGCCTCTCAGGGGCAAATGGTCAAGCCAATTAAATATTCAAACTAATTAAATGCGCTATACCTTCCGCATCACACCATTCCTGAGAAGCAGGTTGGTGAGGCTGCCCCATGGGGCTAGAGAGTTGTCTGTGCCTTTTTTGGTTTTTCAAGACAGGGTTTCTCTGTGAAACAGTCCTGACTGTCCTGGAACTCACTCTGTAAACCAGGTTGGCCTCGAACTCATAGAGATCTGCCTGCATCTGAGTGCTGGGATTAACCACTGCCCGGCTCGCCTGTCTTAAAATGAGTGCAATGGCTCCACTTGCTAACCAGAAGCTGCTCTGGCTGGCATAGGAGCTTTAGAGACAGACAACTCTCAGCTTGAGTGTGATGCTCAGAGATACTCTTACCAAGTTCCCCAAGAGTGGTGACTGCAGTCTGGAAACCAGAACTTTAGCCTGTCCCTTGACTTACCTGTGTACAAAAAGAACATTCTTTGTTTGGGTGCTTGCTGGAGTCTGGCAGCCCCATCAGATAGTCTAACCAGGGTGGTTTTGCCTTGATAATTTGTTTCCTCTTGTGCCTCTGATGTTCACCAACTACCAGCTCAAACCTCACAGGTGCAAAAGGCCTTCTCAGCCTTACCTATGGGCTGCATTCCTATAACTCTCAGTCCTGAGTTTGGAGCCCTTTTTTTCTCTGAGGTAGAAAACAGATTGGTGTTGNAGAATATTTGTTTTACTATGTAAAGATGTGTTGCATTTGTTTATGCTACATTTTAACTATGTAAAGATATGTTACATTTATTTATATGCTGCATTTGTTTAACAGTATAAAGATATGTTGCATTTGTTTTATCTTGGCTGCCTAAGGCACCTAATTGGTCTAATAAAAAGCTGAAGGGCCAACAGCTAGGCAATGGAGGGATAGGCGGGGCAGGCAGGCAGAGAGAATAAGTAGGAAAACGAATCTAGGCTCCAGGGAGGAGAGGAGGAAGAAAGAGTGGGAGACGCCGGGGGCCAGCTAGCCAGTCAGCTGCCAGCCAGCCAGACACAGGAAGCAGGACATACAGAATGAAAGAAAGATAAAAAGCCCCAGAGCAAAACATAGATGAATAGAAACATGTTAAATTAAGATAAAAGAGCTAGTAGGACAAGCCTAAGCTAATGCTGAGCATTCATAATTAATAAGTCTCCATGCCATGATTTGGGGACTGGTAGTCCAAGAAGCCTGCTACAGGTTGGCTTGAGGATTCAGTCCAGACCTGACCAGCATCGTGGCAGGCAAGCTATGCCTTCCATTCAGCATTCAAGGTGCCTCTTGTGTCTTTTTGTGTCCTTCAGAGCCCTCTTTATTCGACCCTTCATGCTGCTTCTGGATGAGCCTACCAACCACCTGGACCTGGATGCTTGTGTGTGGCTGGAAGAGGAACTTAAGACGTAAGGGGTGGGGCTGGAAGCCACAGATCCCTGAGGGGTCAGTAGCAGAGCCCAAAGGAAATAGGTGCCCAGAAAGGAGGCCAGAGAGGGGCCAGATGTAGCCAGTGCCAAATGCAGTTAGAGTAGGCCTTTTTGTTTCACTGGAGTGTTTTTTTTTTTTTTTTTTAAGTCTAAATTTGTATGAGCTTTTAAAACCAAAACCTTTTGTTTTTCCTATGTCCAAAGTACAGCATTTTTATTAAAGGCAATGTTTAATTGTATGTAGTATCTATCTGTGTATGTACACACACACACACACACACACACACACACACACACACACAAATCATATACAGTGAGTCTAATGCTTTAATTCATGATGTGGTGATAAAGAAAAGTATTAACAGATATGATCATGGTTCTTTTATAACCAAAGAAATGAGTAGCTTGGAATATTGTCTCAGCTTTAAAAGGAAACAGTAGGATATACCTTAGTGCTATCTCAAAAGAAAGGGCTCATATTTCTCTTATTGAATTGGTTTGAGTTCTGGATACCTTTTATTTAAATACTTGTATATACAGACTGTTGACTTCACTACTACTCCATCTGTACTCCATTCTGTTGACAGAACAGAAGACTCAGGCTCAGACTGTCTCACCACTGAAAGGCTCCTGGAGCCCTTTACTGAGGAAATACAGTGCTGCCTAGGTGCCTGCTGGCTGCAGGAGCTGCAGGGCACTTGGGGGTGGGAGAGGATGAGGGCTTTCTGGGTCTGGCTGTGTAGGCTTTTTTGACTAGTCTCTTGCTTGCAACCTTCCTGACTGGCTCTTTGGCTTCACAGTTTCAAGCGCATCCTGGTCCTTGTGTCCCATTCCCAGGACTTTTTGAATGGGGTCTGCACNAATATCATCCACATGCACAACAAGAAACTCAAGTATTACACGGTGAGTGGGCCTTGGCTCCTGCAACTAATCCTTTGAATTTGTTATTAAATACCATACAGTCTTTTAAAGAAGTCCTATGGCCCACTTTGTTTTAGTTCCAAAGCCTTTGCTTCTGACCATAGGCCATGGATGGCAGCTGCTCTGTGTGTGTGTGTGTTTGCCTTATGCAAAGAAGTTGGCTTCTTACAGTGCCTGGGGAAGGCCCTGGTCCTGCTGCAGCTCCCACTGCTGCTGCCTTCACTGCTGTGAGAGCTTGGTGCACAGGAAAATAAGTTAGTGTCTCAGCAGTCTCCTTTTGTGCCTTGTCTTTATTTTTAAAAATATTTGTTTTTATTACTATTTTTAATTATGTGTACCTGTGTGTGGGTTTGTGCAGATGCCTGCTCAGACCAGAGGTGTTGGATCCTCTGGAGTTAGAGGCAGTTGTGAGCACCTGATGTGTTTGCTGGAAATCTAATGAACACACACAGAGAACTAAATAAAGAAAAATGTAATAAATTTTTTTAATAAAAAATAGAGCCTGGTGTGGTGGCACCTACATGACCCTAGCACTATGTTGGCTGAAGTGTGAGGGTCGTACCAGCCTGGATTCCACAGTAAGGATCTCAGATGGAAAAAGGGGAAATAGACCTTTTCATTCATACTCACAGTCATTGTGGGAGTATTAATAGTTTCTTATATCACCTTCCAAAGCTGCATATTTGCAATCACTTGTAGAAAATATTATATATGGATACATTCTTTATCGTTATTCTCTAGAATATGTTTTTATCTTTATGTGCATGGGTATGCCTACATGTGTCTCTGCACTCCATAAGTGCAGTGCCCAATGAGGCCAGAAAAGGGGGTCAGATCCTCTGGAACTGGAATTACAGATGGTTGTGAGCCACCATGTGGGTGCTGAGAATTGAACCCAGATCCTTTGGAAAAACAGCCAGTGCTCTTAACCACTGAGCCATCTCCAGCCCTTCTTCTGTAATCCTTAATAATCATTATATTTTTCAGGTACTTTTAAAATTAGTAACTGCTTTCTAGGTGAATATACAGTCTGCCTCTTTAGTGATGTATAGTATTATCATTGTGTGTGGATATCCTGTGACTTGGTTTTGTTAGGTCTTTTTAATGGATGGCTAGCTTGAGTCTTAGGCTTTGTTTGGTTCGGATAGAAACCATGGCAATCCAATTAGGTATGACCTAAGTACAGGTGGTTTGTTTTCCCTTGTGGGGGACAACCCTTATTATCCATAAGTGGCATTAGCCTCTGGGTGGGCAGTAGGAGGTGGTTGAGGGCCTGAGCTCCATGGTGTCTGCATGTTTGTATTCAGGTCTTCTGCAAACACTGAGTGTTCTTCTGGTTAATCTTAGGATTTACCATGGACCCTGGCTTGGCTTGGCTGAGTAGAAGGCATGGAATTAAATAAACATCTGTACATTTCTGGCTGTAGCATGGCTTAGTGGTACACCCTTGCCTAATGGGTCATGTTAGTGCCCTGGGTTCCATCCTTAGCTCTGCAGACACCAGGTTTTAGGTTAGCATATGCTGCCTTAATGCAGTCGGGGATGCTGCTGTCACCCTCTTATCTGAGTGAGGACCCAAGACTGAGCCCTGGGTAAAGCTGCCACCTTGGCCTGGGGCATTTCCCCACAGGGTAATTATGATCAGTACGTGAAGACACGGCTGGAGCTGGAAGAGAACCAGATGAAGAGGTTTCACTGGGAGCAGGACCAGATTGCACACATGAAGGTAGGGAAGTTATGCTGCCATTCTCCACCTATATTGGGAAGTGGTGGTGGCTGGGGGAGGCTGGGAAGAAATCGGGGGTCATTTTTTACTCAAGGTTTAAGAGTTGATGCCAGGCCGGGCAGTGGTGGCGCACGCCTTTAATCCTAGCACTCGGGAGGCAGAGGCAGGNGGATCTCTGTGAGTTCGAGGCCACCCTGGGCTACCGAGTGAGTTCCAGGAAAGGCACTGCCAAAGCTACACAGAGAAACCCTGTCTCNAAAAACCAAAAAAGAAAAAAAAAAAAGAGTTGATGCCGGGTGTGATGGTGCATGCCTTTAGTCCCAGCACTCAGGAGGCAGAGGCAGGCGGATCTCTGAGTTCAAGGCCAGCCTGGTCTATAGAGTGAGTTCCAGGACAGCCAGGGCTACACAGAGAAACCCTGTCTCAAAAAGCCAAAAAAAAAAAAAGCTACTGTTTCTAGTGTCCTGTGCACATGCATACCCCAAGCCCCATCTTGGTTTCCTGTGTACACTCCAATTCTTCTTCTGGTCTCTTACAGAACTACATTGCCAGGTTTGGCCATGGCAGTGCCAAGCTGGCCCGGCAGGCTCAAAGCAAAGAGAAAACGCTACAGAAAATGATGGCATCAGGACTGACAGAAAGGGTTGTGAGTGACAAGGTGAGGTCTGATGGTTAGGTTAGGTGGCTGAAACATGGGTTTAAAAAAAAGTACTGACATGAAAATGCCTCCCTTCTTAGACGCTGTCATTTTATTTCCCACCGTGTGGTAAAATCCCACCACCTGTCATTATGGTGCAGAACGTGAGCTTCAAGTATACAAAAGATGGGGTGAGTATAGGCCAGAGCGCGTGTGAGGAGCCTGTGTGTATCCAGCATGGGCAGTTTCAGCAGTGCAGCCTCTCCTGTTCTTGCTGACTGTCTGCTGACTTTTGCCAGGGAGGAGATGATTTTCAGGCTTAGCAGATGGAAGCGGTGGGTGGGGATCAGCTTTGACAGTAATTCCCTCCTCCAGTCTTTCCACCTATGGAGTTGGCATGCCAGACAGAGGAGATTCAAGTTCTAACCTNTGTTCCTATCTCTCTCTACCCACCTCAGCCTTGCATCTACAATAATCTAGAATTTGGCATTGACCTTGACACACGAGTGGCTCTGGTAGGACCCAACGGTGCAGGGAAGTCCACTCTTTTGAAGCTGCTAACTGGAGAGGTATGGTGCTAAAGTGAAATGTCATGGCTTCTTCTGGTACCTTCATTAATGAGTGCTCTGGTGGTTGAGTGAGCCACCTGGAGGGGCTGGGGCAGTGCTGAGGCCAGGAAGGGAGGGTGGGGAAGATTCTGTATGACTGACAGTGTGCGTGTGAATGCATGCATGTGACAGTTAGGCTATAAGGACAGACNCCTATACATTGGAGTTTCTTTTGAGAAAATGTGTGTTGTACCTACATCAAGNATCTTATTGATGTATTATACAATGGACNTTTCATGTCCACCTAGTAAACTGCTGCTTATCTTTGCCTCCCTTGAGTCTGTTTTAGTGAGTCTTCCTAAGTATATACATTTACATTTGTTTTATTGTGTATGCATTCACCTGTGGTGGTCATAGGACAACTTATGGGTGTCAGTTCTCACCTTCCATCATGTGGCTTCCAGATCAGCTCAGGTTGTCCAGCTTGGCAGTCAGTGCCTTAATCCACTGAGCATCTGCCCAGCCCCTCTCACACTGAAGAGTGCCTAGACAGTAGTCTTTGTTAGCAAAGCGGATTGGTTGGGAGGTTGTTCAAGCCGTGTGTGTGTTTTGCTTCTGTTTGGGATTCCTTTTTGGCGTGCTTGCTTTTCTGATTCTACTTAACTCTTTCCTAGCTTCTACCCACAGATGGAATGATCCGGAAGCACTCTCATGTCAAGATAGGGCGTTATCATCAGGTACAGGCCTGGTGTCAAGGTTGGGGGTCAGGTTAGAAGAAGGGACCGAATCTGTCCAAGCCCCTCCTCTAGGAACATCAGCTTCTCCCTGCTTCCTGGATCCTGAGCAAGTGGGTGGGCTCCTGGGGCAGGCCCCTTTTAGGGTAGGCCCCCATCACACCAAGTGCCCTCCTTTAGGAGGAAGTTCCCCCAAAATGTGGTGGTCTTGCTTTCTCTGCAGCACTTACAGGAGCAGCTGGACCTGGACCTTTCACCATTGGAGTATATGATGAAGTGCTACCCAGAGATCAAGGAGAAGGAGGAGATGAGGAAGATCATTGGGAGATACGGCCTCACTGGGAAACAGCAGGTCAGAGAGCAGGGCTGGGAAGGACCCAGGCTGGCTCAGGCTGTGACCAGATGATCAGGGAACGCTAGCCTCACACCTAGGTTTGGAAGCAATCCCAGAGTCTCCTCCATTTCTTTCCTCTAAAGTGTCATGTACTATGGCTTGTGGGAAAGGACAGTGAGCGGGACTCTTGACAGGCTCTTGAGCCACAGTGCTTGAGAGAGCTAGAAAACAGACATGAGACTGCAGTATCACCAGATCATGTCATTGCATCAGAACTTACATGCTAATAGTGAGAGGCTGAGTGGTCCTGTTTCCAGGTATCCCCTGTTAGGCCTCAAGACTAATGACCCGGCCAATGTCTTGCTGTATAATCTTAGGTCAGCCTAAGCTCACGTCTTGCAAAAAAAAAAAAAAAAAAAAAAAAAGCAATAATGGTAACAGGAGCTAGAGAGAGGAGAGAAGTCCCCCTGCATGGCAGGTATAAACACCAAGTTCTTATGTCATGGTTCATCTAGGTGAGCCCAATCCGGAACCTGTCTGATGGGCAGAAGTGCCGAGTATGTCTGGCCTGGCTGGCCTGGCAGAACCCTCACATGCTCTTTCTGGATGAGCCTACCAATCACCTGGACATAGAGACCATTGATGCACTGGCAGATGCCATCAATGAGTTTGAGGGTGGTATGATGCTCGTCAGCCATGACTTCAGACTCATCCAGCAGGTGAGTGTGGCTGAGGCACAGAATGGAGTGTATGGGGAGAAGGTTGTGTGAAGTACAGTTGGAACACATGGAGGGCATAACACATGTTTGCTGAATTCAGGGAAGGGGCTCAGGTCCATGCGACCTGGTGACAACCAGATCTCGTGACTCTGGGGATAGTAGTTAACTTGGTATAGATGGCCCAAATGAAGATATCAGACTTTTAATACTGTGTCAGGATTCTTTAACCCAAAAGTAAGTGTTCTAGTAAGAAGGATTTGGATTAAGAGGAGGAAAGGCTGCTGGCCATTTCTGAGCTTCTAAAGAAGCGAGGTTAGAAAAACATGTGGCTCATGAAGCCTCTGAATACTGCTGGAGACCTCACAGTAGGGCGGTGGTGGAGTAGGCTTGGAAAATTCTAGAATGCTGGTTGTAGTGCTCTTGAGTAAAATGTCCCTGGAGAAAGTAAGCTGGATATGGGCTTGGGTGAGGCCTCAGGGGAGAGGCTGTTTTAGTCAAGAAGCCTCAATACAGTCCTGGGGGTGAGGAGGGTGCCGAGGACCAGCCAGATTGAGTCCAGCATCTGCTTCCAGGTTGCACAGGAGATTTGGGTCTGTGAGAAGCAGACAATCACTAAGTGGCCTGGAGACATCTTGGCCTACAAGGAGCACCTCAAATCCAAGCTGGTAGATGAGGAGCCCCAGCTCACCAAGAGGACCCACAATGTGTGAGCCCTCAGCCAGGCTTGGGTCAGGAATGCCACCTGGAGGCTGCCAGCTGACACCTGACCAGCCACTCAGGACAGGACCCTGGGGCTGCACTCCCGCATTGCTGCAATACTGCCCCCAGCCTCTCCCCTCAGCCTGCCTTCGCTGCATCTTATCTCCAGCTGGACAGCACCTGTCCGCTTCCCATCTTCCTTCCATGTGGGTCTGTCTGTCTGGACTCGGCTGGCTGTTCCCTCCAGACCCTTGCTGGTTACCTTGCCCTGAGAGATGCAGCCAGGGGTCCCTGGGTTAACCCAAGGGCCCAAGCCCTGGTCTGGCCCTGGAAGGATTCAAGAGCCTCGTTTTATGGGTTTTGGTGATGTTGGAGGAATACTGCCAGCCCATCACCCCCATTCCTTATTGCTTCTGGTTTGGAGCCCTGGGCCAGGGCCGTAGTCCTGGTCGGTATTTTAATAATTATTTAACTGTAGATCTGTGTGTCATCTACAAAGTGTCCAATAAAGAGGAAGCCACAGTCCCTCCTTCCTGGGTCTCTGAACATTATTTCTCTCCCTGCACTCAGCATTCATTTCCCTTCAGCAAGCTGATAAGGCAGAGAAGTCTGGCCCTCTGGAGCTACAGTAATGTACTGCCCCCCTCACCCCCCTTTCCAGGTCAAACTTTTCCTTAGGCCTGTGTTTCAGGAGACTTCAGGAGCCTTGGATGTGGCGAGGGCTTGTCAGGTCACAGAGGTGGTGGACCTTGACAACTTTTTGGAAGTNCTAGAAGCAACTAGGAACTGACATTCCTAACAAGTCTCCTGAGGTGTGGCTGCTGAGCAGCAGGTCATGGACCACACTTGGCAGTATGATGTACTCTGGCTGCCACCTCACACCACATAGGACACTTGTTAGAAATCCAGGTTTCTCAGCTAGACCTGTCGGTTGCATTTGGTGGAGTGGGAGAGATGCAGAGTCTGGGGTCTGCAGCTGCAGTTCCTCCAGTGACAGGAATTCTTTGATCTCCACACCCACCCTTTATTAGCTCTGTCTAGCTTCCATCTAGCCAGGGTTCTTCATAGTCCGGCTGGTCCTTTGGAACTTTGAGGCTTCGTGTCAGCAGATACTACCATATCCACCCTTAGCCGAGGGTGGTTGTCACTCACCTCTGAAACCTCAGCGTCCGTCTTTGTTGGGAAGCACACCAGCCATTTTTAAGGATGTGTTAAGAGCACATCTGAGAGCTTACAAAGAGCTTACAGTCGACTGGGAAAGCCAACAAGACAGAAAGGCTATAAATCTTTAAATACTAAATTGTGCGTTGAATACTAGGAGGGTCAGAAGTACTCAAAAGGGAGTGTGAGAAGGGTTTGTCCTCCCCAGATGCTGAGGTCCCAAAGCTGTCTAGCAGAGGAACCAAGCCATTCCCCTGAGAGCTGGGACTGGCAGGTCTCTGGTCCTCCAGAGCCCCAAAAGGACTTGGCTCTGCTAGCTGGGCTGGGAACAAAGTGGTCTGAATCAGCGTGCCCTGAGTCTGCAGACTTGGTTCAACAGTCACTTGTTGCCAAATCCAAAACCAGGTGTGGCACAGGCCTGAAATCCCAACACTAGGGAGTTTGAGGCCAGCCTGGGTTCCTGACCCTCCTTTACACCA
>LZPO01027395.1:367045-377870 GCA_001675575.1 Neotoma lepida | reverse complement strand
GAGAAAGTAGATATCTGCCATAGGTGTGATACTGGCATATGAAAGGCAAGATGTTAAAGGAGTGTGTGTGGTTGCCTGAGTGGGAATGTTACTGATTTTCTTCTAAATTCTGGAGTCAAGCAGTTAAGCCTAGGGCAGCCAGCAAGAACAGGAGGCTAGCTATGACTCTCTCTCTCTCTCTCTCTCTCTCTCTCTCTCTCTCTCCTCTCCTCTCCTCTCCTCTCCTCTCCTCTCCTCTCCTGTCCTCTCTGGCCTTTTTAAAAATGTGGTCAGATTTGTGGAAGAACCGCTATGATAACAAACACCCCAGCCAGAACTTTGACTCTGAGACCCTCCGGGAAGAAAAAAGGAAAGAAGTGGAGCTGGAGATCCGGGCACAGGTGTGCACGCAGCCTGAGGCTCCTGAGGCCCCCCTGAGGCCCCCCTGAGGCTCCCCTGAGGCTCCTCAGCTGCCGCCTTCTCTCCACCTCCAGAATGCCCAGCCACTCTAGACCCCTCCCCACCCATGCCCTCCAGTTCCTCACCCTGGGCATGTAGCCAATCCTCTGTGAACCTCTATTCTCAGTACATAGGCCAGGTTCTACCTGCCGTCCCGTCACCCACGCTGTCCCCAGCTTCCCCAGTGTCCCCTTTCCCCTCAGGGACCAGTAAAGATGTGAGGGCAGGGAGGAGGGGCCCAGAACCATGGTCAGATTGGGCATGGTGCTGAGCATGCCCCGGCCCCAAACCTCGTGACTGTACCACCTCGTGCCTCTGGCTCCATCCCTGTTTTGTGAACTCCATCCCATGTTAATGGCTGGTGAGGGTGGCTTCTCATGTCATGGGGAACAAGATGTGGATTCAGATCCAGTGTGGACAGGAGCAATGGAGGAAAGGAGAGCTGCTAACTCTCCAGTGGGAAAGACTTGGCGGATGCTGACTCCCTCCCTCCCCTCCTTGACTTTCCCCCTGTCTCTTATACACATCTAGATGTGTATAAGAGACAGGTCTACCTCCTGAGTGCTGGGATTAAAGGCATGCGCCGCCGCCGCCACCACTTCTCCCACTTCTGTGAAATCCACTCCGTCTTCAGAACATTGCTTGTTGTTGAATCCAGGTGAGACTAGAACTGGAGATGCAGGCCCAGGAGAATAAAAAGAAGGATCAAGAGAAGAATAAGGAGAAGGGAAAAAAAGAGAAGAAAAAGAAAAACAAGGATGAGAAGGCCAAGAAGGTTAGCCAGCTCCCTACAGAGGGCCGGTGGGCTGGGAGGGAGAGCCTGAGACATCACGATAGACAGCGCCCAGGAAGATCTCCCAGCTGCCTGTAGGCATAGGTCAGGAGGCAAGGTCGGTCTCACGTTTCCACACTAGGAACCAGATGTGACATTCAAAGTGTTGCCATCCAAATTCATCCCTGTGATTAATGCTGGCCACGAGGAGTACACAAGTAAGAAGGGAGTGGGCTGGGGAAGTGTTGAGCCTGGGGATGGGGTGTGTCAGGCTCTAGGTCATNGTGGACAAGGAGGAGGGCAGACCGCTGAGGGTTCCAAAGGCAGATAAGGGTCCAGGGCTGGGGAGGAGAGGGTCCGTGTGGGGAGTAGACAATAGAGAGTAGTTCCCCATATACTCATTGCCCACTAGAAAAAAGCTGCGAAGAAAAGTGGGAAGAAGAGGAAGGAGAAAGACCTGACCCCGGACAGGTAGTGGATCCTTACACTGTGTTGGGGAGGGAGGGGGTCCAGGATGGAAAACTTTCTGGGCTTGGTTCTGTTGCTGTGTGACATTAGGGAAGTTACTTCACCTCGATGAACCCCTAGCCTTGTCCATCAAGTGCCTTTAAAAATGAAAACACCTCTGGGTGGTGGTGGCGCACACCTTTAATCCCAGCACTCTGGAGGCAAAGGCAGGCGGATCTCTGAGTTCGAGGCCAGCCCGGGCTACCAAGTGAGTTCCAGGACAGCCAGAGCTACACAGAGAAACCCTGTCTTGAAAAACAAAACAAAACAAAACAAAAAAAACCACCAACAACAAAATGTCAGACATGGTTGTTGCCCGATTTTGAATCGGGATGAGATGTGTGTGTGTGAAGACAAGTGGATCCCTGAAGCCATTGGCTAGCTAGTCAAGCAAAACTGATAGGCTTTCAATTCAGTAAGAAACCCTGTCTCAAAGAGTAAAGGTAGAGATCGAGCAATGTGGATTGACTCGATCCTGACTTCAGCATGCATGTGCACACACATGCACGTGTGCACACACCCACACTTACATGTTTGTATACCAAATATACATCACACACATACACACTGACAGAGCAGAACGACACACATGGGGTTCATAATCACCATACATATTATCCCTCCAACCTTTGATTGGTTCTATCCTTTCCATCTGTGCCTGTATTAACCACCCTGGGGGCACTGAGCTGCCCAAAGCCTTCTACCCACTAATGCCAGGTGCCTGAGGACTACAACTCCCAAGGACATTCGCACCCTACACTTGCTTTGGGGAGAGGGAAAAGAGGGTTGCACTAAACCCAAATTTCAAATGGTGGACATGAAAGGCTGCTGGGCATTTGTCACAGGGGCGTTGGTTCCTGCCACCATGGCCAGGACCTCATCTTCTGATTCTGGCTGTCCAGAAGCTCTGTTAACATTTCTGATCACAGAATGTTACCAGGGGACCCCTTATCTCCTCTTCTTGTGCCCAAGCCCCCCATCTCCACCTTCCTTTTCCCTTGTCCTCTCTCACTAATGTCTGTGAGGTCCTTCTGCACCTCTGTCCCCTAGGTCTGTGGACTCGCTGTTTGAAGAGCTTGTTGTCGTTGGCCTTATAAAGAAGAATGTGCTGGTGACACTGAGTGACTACATCGGTGAGGCCCCTCTCATGCCTCCTGCCCCCTGCCCCCTGCCCCCTCCTGATGCTGTGCATCCAGCAGATCTCTCCTTCAGACACCCACAGGAGTGCCATTCATCAGGTGGTCCTCCCTCTCCCCACAGGAGATTGCCTCTATCTTGGGTCCACGCTGACCATGGCAAACAAGATGCCTATGCCTTCCCTGTTTGATATACGACAGAACATGGCCTTGTATGGGGTTCTTCGGCTGGGTGAGAACCCCAAGGGAGTGAAAACCAGGGCTGGGTAGGACCAGGAAAGTATGGCTGGGGGGGGTATGCAAGCCTCATTCTCCCTAACCTTAGTGGGTAGAGGACCCCTGACTGTCACAGATCCTTCTGCAGTTACACTCAGATTGGGCCACCCCAGAGATCAAGTGAGTCCATGACTTGCTCAATCCCAAGTGACATCCTGTAGTCAATCTCGTTTTTCAGAAGGGCATCCCTGAAAGCTTATTAAATGCCAGAGACCAGGAGTTTTCCAAACCAGTGTGTCATGTGCCTTGCAACGCCACCCACCATAATCCAGGGTGGAAATGGAAAACAGCAGAGATCCCTCCTGGCCTCATGCACAGTTCCCTACCATGGGGGTTACTAAGCAGGCTGCTGCTGCAGACCAGGGGAAAGCTGCTCAGGTATTGGGGGAGGTAGCACAGCCCACATCTGCATCTCATACTTTCAGCCCTAGGCCTTGGCAGAACCTTCAAGGATCTTCCACAGCCTACTGCCCAATTTTGGTCCACGGCCTGCCCTAGCCTTGTCTGCTTCCTCCCAGGCTCCCACGACATACATTCCATGGCTCCCCATGTCCGCTCCATCCTCCTGGTGGGACCCTCTGGCATGGGGAAGAAGATGTTGGTCCATGCGGTATGCACAGAAACTGGTGCCAACCTGTTTGACCTGTCACCTAGCAACGTGATGGGCAAATACCCTGGAAAGAATGGGGCACAGCTACTGGTGCACATCGTCTTTAAGGTCTGCAGCCCTTGGCTTGGAGCAAGGGTTGATTGCTCAGGGTAGAAACAGCAGCAGCGTGGGTTTTCTGAGTGCTTTAAGGATGACCTATGTTGTGCTGAGATACAGGGACCTGAGCTGACATCTTCCTAGCAACCCCTGTGGGAGCCTGGGTTTCCCTGAAGTCCTTATGCTGAGGAATGTGGGAGGACATGCAGGCACAGGAGAGCAAGTGGAAGCTAGGGACTGCAGGGTCAGCTGCTGAAGTCCGACCCAGGTAGGGATGTGCCCCTTGCCCAGGAATGTCTGACACCTGATTTCTATGCTCCAACCTATCCAGGTGGCCCGGTTCTGCCAGCCTTCTGTCATCTGGATTGGAAATACTGAGAAAACCTTCTATAAGAAGATCCCAAAGGAAGAACGGAAGGTGAGGAGAGTGGGCAGAAACAGCTGTGATGGACAACCAGAGCCTGGGGCAAGCCTGGAAATCCTGCTCAAGTCATTGACAATGAAACTGACATCTTGCTCACGTTCTCTGTTCTTGTCATGCCTGCTTTCAAAGGCCTGTGACACTCAGAACTGATGTGAAGCACGGCCCAGGCCATGTGCTCTGAGAACAGGGGTCTCACCGGCCCAGTCACCATGTCTCAACCCTACAACCTTCTCTCCTTGGAGCAGATGGACCCAAAGAGACTAAAGAAAGATCTCATGAAGGCCACTAGACAGCTGAGCCCTGGTGACCGTGTGATGCTGATAGGCACTACCAGCCATCCACAGCTGGCAGAGCTGAAGGGGCTGTGCCGGTTCTATGAGCGCATCCTCTTCATACCTCGGCCGGATTATGCTTCTCGTTATGGTGAGGCCAGGAATGGAACCCAGGGACCACGGCCCTTCTGAACCCCTGCCCTCTCCCCATCCCCCACTGCTGCTCTGAGCCTCAGCTCTAGCACCAAATGACAGGTCTGGAAAGGCCGTATACTAGCAGCCAGGCTCATTGGCTCCTGACCTNAGTGTCATGGACACTGGCAGGACACTAGGTATGTAACTAGAACATCCCTACCTCTCCAGGTCCCACAAGTTCCTGGAGAGACATGCTGCTCTCCAGGGGCTCAGAGGCTGCTTAGTCACAGCCAGAGCTGTGGGCCTGGCTTTTGTGTCGCTCTCTGACCCTTACACCCCATTCTCTCCTCTGCCTGCAGTGCTCTGGAAGCGCATGATAGAGAACCGGGGAATACAGCTGATCCAAAGTCTGGACATCAGTGCCCTGGCTAGGGTGTCTGATGGCTACACACCTGGTCACATTCTACAAACCATCCAGTCAGTGCTGAGTGAGCGGCGGCTCCTTCAACTGTCCAAGAGGCCACTGGCTGCCTCCGAGTTTGTGGGGCACCTGGCAAGGCTGGATCCAATATACAGGGAAGAGGAGGAATCCCTAAAGGTAAAACGGCCAGGGCCGGCCGGTGGGCTCAGCAAGGCCAGCCTGGAGTCAGCCCTCTGCATGCCTGGGGTTCCTTCCACTGTGGCCCTTTTGCCAGAAAATGGTCAGGGTGAATGAACTTGGGCTTCTGCTGGGAAAGGGACTAGTAACACCAGGGAANGGACCAAGGTGTAGGAGCCTGAGCAAGGAAGCTGCAGAGTGCCACCTGGGCTGCTGTCACTGTTGANTGGATGACCATCCCCAGAGGCAGGTTGACATTAGGGGTCACAGAGGCCTGTGGNGGTGGACGGACAGGANCATGCACCTCTCAGGAATGGCTGACACTACTGAAGTACTTACTAGAAACTAGGAGAAGCCCCTGCTGTGATGGAGCACCTGCCCCACCCACAAACCTAGAGGATGGTGGAAGAAAATTGCCAGGGGAAAGGAGGGTTGCATCCAGTGGACTGAATCCCAGCTTCTCTGCCACCCCAGGAATGGTATTTCAAGACTCCCCTGGGAAGAAAGAACATGAAATTTAGCAAGGACCTACAGGAGGCTGAGGAGGCCAGACTGGCGAAGGAGAAGAAGAGGAGGAAGTAATGGTCAACATGTGGGGTGTGCTGTGGTGAATGGGCGGGGCCTCTAGGGCCAAGGGGAGGGACAGACACATAAAGGTCCAGGTGGCTCCTGAGGGCCTTCTTTTCTTGGTCATCATCTTCATGTCTTCCTGTCCCTGGGCCCGTCCCCTTTACCCACCCTCTCTGCCCTGCCTCATCTAGCCTCTGCTCTGGCTGCCAGAGCCCCTCCTACCAACACCTGTGGCTTTATCTTGTCATTTTCCTGTGCTGGCTCTCCACTTCACCTGCTCAAGATACTTAAGGAGTGGGGCGCGGGGGAGCAAGGAGACACAGGAAGGGAAGGACAGAAGGGAGAAGACCCAAAGGGAGAAATACCAAGCCTAGAAGGGAGTTAGCCTTGCTTATAGCCCACTGGCAATCACTCCCCCTGGAACCTGTCTGAGCCTCAGTTTCCTTCTTTATAAAGTGAGGAGAGGTTGGACAGGACATCCTCTAAGGTTCTTCCCGATCTGGAACTCAATTATGCTAGCCAAAGCATCTCCAGGGTGAGGGAGTGAAGGAGGAGAGGATGCTTGGGTGGGAATGGAGGCGGGGCTGGAGGGGCTATGGTGGACCATAGAGAGGGGTAGAGGCAATGCCCTTTGAGTAGTCCTACCCTCCATGATGGTGAATGGTTAATATTGACTGTCACCTTGGCNGGATCTAGAGTCACCTTGAACACAAATCTCTGGGTCTATCTGGGAGGAAGTTTGTAGATTGGGTTGGTTGAGGTGGGAAGACACACCCTGAATGTGGGTGGGTTGGGGTACTGGACTGAACGCAAAAGAGAAGAAAAGCTGGGCACTAGTATTCTTCACTCTGTGCTCCCTGTTGCGGATTGTGGATGTGCTGTGACCAGCTGTCCCCTTCCTGTTGTCTACCTGCCCAACATCATGGACTGTATCCCCTTGAACTGTGAGCCAGAATAAACTCTTCTGTAAGTTGTTTCTGTCAAGTTTGTTTGTTGTTGTTTGTTGTGTGGGGTTTTGCTGGTGGTGATGGTTTTTTGTTTTTATTTTTGTTTTGTCCTTGCAAGGAGAAAAGTAACTGTTACAATCTCTTTCCTACAAAGACCCCTCCTAGTGGGTGGAAACTCAAGTGGTCAGGACTACCGTGTCAGCAAGGGCTAAAGAAGACACAGTGCTTTCTCAGAAGGCAGACATGCCAACCTCGTACAGAGGGTCTGAGAAAAGTCAGTCAGTGCCCAGACCAGGTGAGAGCCCAGAGCCCACAGCAGGCAGACTCCACAGAACTGGGCCCNANAGCTTCCCTCCGCTTTTCCTTTCTCCATTCTTTTGCTTTTTATGCCCGCCTTCTTCAACAAAAGCAGTCTATCTTCTGGGCTGAATGGTCAGAAAGGTTTCCTATATCACTTCCAGGTAAGACTTCTGTACAATTATGGAGGGGTAGAAATGCTATGTAGGAAGTCATCCAGGGAGTGAAGTTGGCACCTGAGATGGGCAGGGGAAGCTGATGCTTGGGATGTGTATGGGGGAGCTGGCACCAAGATGGGAGGCCAGAACTTGAGATGGGCAGAGAGCTGGTACCTGGGNTGGGAATGGGGGTCCAGCATCTCGGATAGCATTGAGGGTCAGAACAGGTCAGCAGCTGGGNTGGGCGTGAGAGTGATTCTGTTGCTGCCTGAGGACTGAACCTTGATTTCCTGGACAGAACTCTGTCTTCCAGAGAACCCCTGAGAGTGCCTCACACAGAGTCTCTGATGCTCATCTCTACCAAGATTCCTTTGAGTTTAGGAGTGGAAGGTTGTATTCGAGGAGCAGGAACCAGCAGCCTCCCTTGAGGTCACAGACTAGGCATCTGGAGCTGACTTGGTGATGGAACAAGTGACAGATGAGAAGGAGCTTAGGATCACAGGTCCAGTCCTGGCTGTGGGGCAAGCTACCTGTGTGTCCCTAGGCACGCCCTCTCCTCTGGAACTTTTTTTTTGTCTGTGAGGCAATGGCTGGACAGAGCATCANCCTTGATGCCATTCAGCCTGGGAGTGAAGCTCAGAGTTGCCTCCCCACCACTCTGCCCTCCCCCTCTTCCCCCTCTCTCCAGCAGGAGTATTCTGTTGGGTACTCAGAGGCTGGTGCTATTTACAGCTGGCCTGGTAGCTCTCTTGCTCCTCCCATACTGGGCTCCTCCTGGCTGGGGCCCAGCATTGCCTGCACAGTCCAACTTCAGCGAGGCTCAAGTCTTGCTTCTTTGGCTTGCTCTCCTAGAAACCAGCCATGCCTGGGGGAAGGAGTTCCCCTCCCCACAGGAGACATCATCTGGGGTGCCTCCCCTCTGCCCCTACCTGCCAGATCTGGAGAGCTCAGTNCTATTCAGCCTGGAGGACCCCTCGGACATCACCACTGCTGTGCCGTGACATGGCTCTGCAGAATGCACTGTATACTGGGGACCTGGCAAGGCTGCAGGACCTGTTCCCCCCACACAGCACAGCTGACCTGCTGCTGGAGAGCCGGGCAGCTGAGCCTCGCTGGAGCAGCCACCAGAGGGGTGAGGGGCAGCTGGGGGTGGGGAGGCCTGAGAGGGGAGCTGGGCTGGCTGCTTCAGGACTTCAGAGGTCCCAAGGACTGAGGGCAAGTTGAAGTCCCTAGCTGCTGTTCCCCCACACCAAACTTTCCCAACAGTCAAGACCTTGGCCCAAGATAGAAGTCATGTGGAGCCCAGAATAGCTCTTGCTGGACATTGTGGCCAGGTCAGGCTGCAGCAACGGACACGGGACCTCTGCTCCTTCTGCCTGTGTTTCCCCCCTTTTACTCTCTCTGCCTATACTCCCTTCCTCTTCCCCTCTGATACTCTCCCTTTCCCCATATGCTCATGAGCTGGTCCCCCGAGGAGTGCCAGGGAGAGCCTCAGGGTGACAGACACACCCTCTGTGCCAGGCTAGTGGAGAAGCCTGACAGAGGGTCTGAGGAGCACCTTGAGCCTGGCCTGGGACCTATCATCACCTGCACGGCCTCAGGACCTGCCCTTGCCTTCTGGCAGGCAGTACTGGCTGGGGATGTGGGCTCTGTCTCTCAAATCCTTGCGGACTCCAGCACTGGCCTAGCTCCTGACTCCATCTTTGATACCAGCGACCCAGAGCGATGGAGAGATTTCCGCTTCAACATCCGTGCTCTGAGTATGGGCGGGGCATGGATGGGTCCGAGTGGGAGAGGGAGAGGGGAGGCGTTAGACCAAGCTCTGGGTTCCCTCATTCTGCCTCTGTCAGCTTCATCCCTTTGCCTGGCAGCTCTTTACCATCCCGCGGGATCTGAGACCTCTGTCCCTCTCTCCCTAGGACTCTGGTCTCTGACGTATGAAGAGGAGCTGACCACTCCACTGCATGTGGCAGCCAGCCGTGGCCACACTGAAGTTCTTCGGTTGCTGTTGAAGCGCCGAGCCAAGCCAGACAGTGCCCCTGGAGGCCGCACTGCCCTGCATGAAGCGTGTACTGCAGGTCACACCGCCTGTGTTCATGTGCTGCTGGTGGCTGGAGCAGATCCCAACACCCCTGACCAGGATGGGAAACGCCCTTTGCATCTTTGCCGGGGCCCCGGTATCCTTGAGTGAGTGACCTCTCACCCTGGACCCACTCTCAAGGGGGCAGGATGGGCTGGTGGTGTCAATGTGCAGTCATTCCCAAGACATCCTTTGGTCCCAGTTAAGAAACCACAAGAGTGCCAACTTGAGATGGTTTTTCTGCTCTCCTAGGGGAGAGTGGAGAGCTGGAACAGAGACCCAGCCTCACGGCCTTCACTGAGGGCTCTGGCCAGCTTGGTAATGGAGAAGATGGTGTTGCCGTGAAATTTTAACATTTTCTTTGCTCACCCAATGTTCCAGGCATTGTGTCCTATTAAGCATGGTCCTATCCTCAGGAACCTGCTGTCCTGTAGCCCAAACAGACTCTAAAGGACTGAGTAAGTCCCAGTGGGTAGAGTGGCAGGCTGAATTCCCATATCATCAGGGTGTGCTCACATCCATTGGCCCAAGAATAGCTTAAGGACCAGGCCTGGTGGTACATGCTTACAATACCAGCATCTTGAGAGATGGAGGCAGAAGGGTTAGGAGTTCATGGCCATCATTGTCTGCATACTGAGGGGGAAAAGGACTAGGTTTGAGGGCTGGGGATGTGGCTCAGTGGTGGAGTGCTTGCTTAGGCTTCCCAGAGCCCAGGGTCCTATCCCAAGCACAACAGAACTAATTTACGCTCATAAGAAACTGATTGGCACATCAAAGTGTGTCTGTGATTCATCTTCCACAGGGAAATATTCCTTTGCGTTGACCTAAATAATTGGGACCTGTGATTCAGGACTCTGAGGGGATGAGACCCCACTTACCACTGTGTCGTCACCATGGAATCTGAACAGAAGGGCCCTTGGAAGCCCCATGAACTCAGGNCCTCCCTCCATGACTTCATGCCTTGCAGAAAGGGACAAGTCATCCTTTGAGTCCCCTCTTATGGACTTTGTTCCCTTGTTAAGCTCACTCACCCCCCAAGGGTTTCACGGGGCTAGTCACATCACAGTTGGAATAGTCTGTACCAGTAGGGTCCAATAGAAATCTAAAGTAGATCAAGGTGTAGCCGCATACACCTGTAATCCTAGTGAGGGGACATGCAGGCAGGAGGAGCTGGAGTTCAAGGTCATCCTTGGCTACATAGTGACTTTTAGGACAGTGTAGGCTACATGGCAAGTGTCACGTCAGACCCTGTTTATAAAAAACTGAGAGAAAGAGAGAAAGAGCAAATGAACCATGGACGTAATTTAAAGTTCCCTAGAAGCCCTAATAAAAAATTAAATAGGCAATTGCAGTAAAATACATATAATATAAAAACTTCCACCTGGGTGGTGTTGGCGCACACCTTTAATCCCAGCACTTGAGACACAGAGACAGCTGGATCTCTGTGAGTTCGAGGCCAACCTGGTCTACAGAGTGAGTTCCAGGATAAGCTCCAAAGCTACAGAGAAA
>LZPO01027395.1:334351-352658 GCA_001675575.1 Neotoma lepida | reverse complement strand
CGGCCCGCGCGCCCGCAGCGAGCCCTGCGTGTCCGCGCGGGGCGCACGGCGGGGCCCGGGCAGCGCCATGCAGAGAGCGGCGGGCGGCGGCGCCCCCGGGGGCAGCGGCGGGGGCAGCGGCGGCCCGGGAGCCGCCTTCTCTATCGACTCGCTCATCGGGCCGCCGCCGCCGCGCTCGGGCCACCTGCTCTACACCGGCTACCCCATGTTCATGCCCTACCGGCCACTCGTGCTGCCACAGGCGCTGGCCCCCGCGCCGCTGCCCGCCGGCCTGCCGCCGCTCGCCCCGCTCGCCTCATTCGCGGGCCGCCTGAGCAACACCTTCTGCGCTGGGCTGGGCCAGGCGGTGCCCTCGATGGTGGCGCTGACCACTGCACTGCCCAGCTTCGCAGAGCCTCCCGACGCCTACTACGGACCCCCGGAGCTCGCCGCTGCCGCCGCCGCCGCCTCTACCGCCTCACGAAGCAATCCCGAGCCCGCGGCCCGGCGCACCGAGGGAGCGCTGGACGCCGACGAGCTGCTGCCGGCGCGCGAGAAAGTGGCTGAACCCCCGCCGCCCCCGCCGCCGCACTTCTCAGAGACTTTCCCGAGTCTGCCGGGTAAGTGCTGGGGCCGACATGGGTTCGACCGCCGGGAAGTCCCAGACCGGGACCAGTCCAGAACTCCTACCACCTGCTTGGAGCCCTGGAGTGCCAGATCCCAGCTCGTGAGCGGTGTTCAGTCCCCANCGCCTCCAGGTCCCAAAGCTCTGCTCTGGCCTCGGAGCACCTGAAGCCTCACCAGCGGCACGCTTCTCTCGACATTGTAGTCCACGAGCCTCGCCCTGTCTCTTTTTCAGAATCCCTTCGTTTTTCTCTTCTCGAGGATGGGATTCCTGAGGGCCCCAGCAGGACCCTACGGTGACAGCATTTTGGGGCAACTGTCAGTTTAGAATGTGGGGGCGCATTGCGAATCAACCCCTCAGCACTCAAATGGTGGGCATGGGCTTTGTGGATGCAGGGTAAAAGGAGGGTCTGATGAGCCTGGAGTTTCTTCCCCTTAGCAGAGGTCACTCTTGAATTCTCATTTAGACTAGACCTAGACGTTGGAGAACCAGGTAAGGGAGGACGCTGGACCAGGGCAGGCCACGACTAGAGATGCTAAGAGCTGGTAGAGTTGGGTGTGGCATAAAGATGAAGAGTTGAGGATCCTGCTAAGATTCAGCTGACAGGTCATTCAAGAGCCCTGGGAGGATGCCCGCTGCGCTGATCAGAATCCATTCTCTCGAAGTCCTCTGGTCCTGCCCTCAGTATCCTAAAGCCAAAAAGCGTTCTCCTAGCCAGGCAGAGCCAGGTGTGCTGAGATCAAGGCTTATGCAATCTGGTGCGTTCTNATTAAGAAAAATAGCCTGGGCAAGGGTAGAGAGCTTAAACTTCCTTCCCACTGGGATGAGCCCACTTCTGCTCCACAGTTCATGGCACCTAGCTTAGCCGATGGAAATGACCCAAAGGGTCTGGAGGCTAACCATAGCAGAGACAAGAAGAGGGTCCAAAAGTCATTGACCAGGGCAGGCAGGTGATTCCTGATGACAGGCTTCTGCTGTGAACGGCCCACGGGGCTGTTAAGAAGCCTGTCTTCCAGTTTTTATTTAGTTCTGAGCATTTTGGCTGTGGGGATTCATCTGTTCTTATTTTCTTTCCCAAACTGGTTGACCCAAGAAGATCTGAAGTCAGAGCAGAGACTTCTCAGGAGGACCCTAAGCAGAGGAGAAACACCTGGAGATAGGAGACAGTGTCTTCAGGACAACAGGGTGGGGCAGTGCAGGGTAGAGTGTGGAGGGTGCAACCCAGTAGGCGACCCCTAAGAAGGAAGGATTGGAATAGTTCAAAAGCAGAAAGAACAGGGCTGGCTACTGAAGAAGTGCTGTGGTGGCCACCCATGGGGCCTGGAGGCAGAGCCAAGGCACGTAAGAAAGCCTAGAGGCGGAGGGAAGGTGGGAGGGGACCCACAGGTGGAGCAGAACTGAGGGGGTGTGCCCTTACCATGGGTGAGCAAGCAGCTCACCCACACACTGCCAGGGTCCTCTGCTCTCCTCTCCACTCTTAGGTATAATGGGGGTTCTTTCCTGAAATAAACCCAATATTGGCTATTAAACCAAGTCTATCAACAGAAGAAAAGGACAGAAGAGAACTACTGAGAAGAAAGGAGTAGGAAAAGAGCTGTGGCGGGAGGTGGGGTGATGACAGACACTGACTGACTGGAGATTGTGAATAGGGAACAGGTTGTCTGTGGGAAGAGGAACTCTGAGCTGGGCTGAATGAAAAGTGAGCAACCTCACTGAAAAAGTGTTCGAGGAAGAGTTCTGTCACAGGAGGACTGGGAGAGAGCTAAATAAAAATGCCAGGGCATGCCGAGAGTTTCAGCGCCAGGAGTAATATTCTCTAGACGGGGTTTCCGGACTGAGGGCGATGGCTGGCTGGTAACACAGACAGGGAGAAAGAAGAGATTTTCTGATCTAAGAAAAACGTAATCCACAAGAAAAGAAGCTGTGTGTGCTGCTGCTGCAGCACCGGGAAGGGGCTTNGTTGGCAATATAATGGGAAGGAGACTGCGCAGGGGAGGGTGCTGACAGTTTCTGTGCTGAAGGTCACGCCCCAGCCTGGAAAGATCTGTGGCAGTATCACCGTGGGCACCGGAAGAGCAGTAAGGAAGTCAGGCTTCAGAGGGCTTGGAACCTGTCCTCACCCTCAGTACAGCTGTCCCAGCCCTTTGCCAACAACCACTGCCCTGCCTTCCCAGGTGTGAGTTTTCCATGATGTGGTTGTGGAAAGATAAAATGCAGTTACCGAAATGTTAGGCATAAAATCTATCCGGGGAATGACTGCACATGCCCACCGAGGCTGATGGGACGAGGAATGACTGCACATGCCCACTGAGGCTGATGGGACGAGGAACCTTCTTTTGGGGCACTGTCTCNGAATACTTGGGATGGAGTAGGAGAGGTCTCCTCTGTGCATGGAACAGGAACCTCCACAGAAAAAGGTCTGGGANGGAATACAGTCTTTAAAATGACAGAGGGACAGCTGTTCTCCTGGTGGGGATGGGAGGGTGGTATTGGNCTGAAGTTATTGCTCATTCACACTTGTTGAATATGTAATATATAATTGTTAGCCCCTTTAAATGACCTTATAGTATAGCTGGGTGTGGTGGCATCTATAACTAGAAGGTANAGGCTGGCANAAGAGGAATTCAGAGTCAACCAGANCGACATATTATGTTGAAGGACAGCCTGGGTTACTTGAAACCCTGTGTTTAAAAAGAAAAGAAAAGAAGAAAACATCTAGTGAAAACAGGTCAATTAGGAGAATGAAAAAGTTCTATGCTTTGGGAATTACAGTAAATTTTTTTCAATTGGTTAAGAATTAAGACAGATGTCACTCTATATGAGAACTGAAGAAGAAAACACCCAGAACTTCATTATAATTTGAGTGTAGGGGTAAAAGCTATGTCAGCAAATGGGGAAAAGAAAGGACTGTGAAGAAATGGTGGATAGAAAAAGAAACGAGAATGGTAGATTGATAAGAGTTCTAGGCTTGGGGTGTGGGGAGCAGTGGGGCTAAGTGGGGGCAGCCTTTTAATAAGAGTGATAAAAAGGAGAGAATTTTGAACGTGTCAGGAGGATCAAATATGGATCAGTAGGGCTGGGGTGATAGAATGCTTGCCTAGCATGGGTGAGGTATTGGGTTCAATACACACAAATGTTCACACACACTTGAGCTCTCACGCACTCGCACACACACACGTGCACACACACACACACACCAACAGAAACCCAAAGAAGTGAGAGCTGACTACTAGAAATATCAAGCAAGTCATTTATTAATATACATAATTTAAAGGTTTCACTAGCCACATTAAAAAGATAACAGTAACTAGTGCAATAAATAACAATCTTATTTAATCAAATATGTCCAAAACATCTTTTCAGCGTTAATCCATATAAATATTTGAATGACATATTTTGTATCGTCTTTTCATACGGTCTTTGAAATCCAGTATATGTATTCTACACTCCCAGTTTAGCTGTCTTCAAACTAGCAATGTTTTAGGTGCTGTCATATCAGTACGTCTAAGAGTCTATAAGACCAGTCTCATGAAAGCCATGGAGGAAGGAAGTGGGGTGGTTAATCCTCAGCAGCATCCCAGGAAACGGGCAGAAGACTGCAGGGAGCTCCCAAGGACAAGACCAGATTCAGCCCCAAGAGGGTCCGAGCTGGTCTTGGGGATCTGAAGAAATGTGTGAGCTCTGGCTGCGGGTAGTCAGTCACAGCTAACTCGTGTGCCAGATATAGCAAGGCTGTGCAGCACACAGCTGATGACCAGAAAGGATGCTGTGTGCTGGGGAGTAATGGAATAAAACGTCCGGGGAAAATGCAGGCCAGGCCTTCAAACAGAGTATTTGGAGTATTCCACTTGAAGGCTGGACCTCTGGGATGCAAAAGCTTAGACAGTGAGTGGGAGTGGGTACGCCATGTGTAACCATTAGGTGGGTGACGAATACGCGGAGAGACTGACATGAGGCATGATGCCTATGTTGGATGTGGAATAAATGAAAACATTTGTAGCTAGGCTACTGTAGAGGATGAGAGAGTGTGAGGGACCAATCTGGGAGATGTCAGTGTAGGGAGCGCTATTTAAAAAAAAAAAACAAAAAAACTGAGCAGGTAAGGATTTGCTAATTTCTGAATGGAGATTGCAGTAATAATGGTAATCACACAGGGGACCAGGAAACTTCAGAGCGGTGTGGTGTTCAAGGGCTGATTGCTGTAAGCTAAGCGCCTGATTGTAGCTGGGGAACATTTTTAGATGACCATTAATTAATTTCTGAATAGGTGCCCATTATGACTGTCAAGATACGATATTTATCTATGAGAGGGAATGGCGTCTGTAGAGCCAGAGATTTTTACTGTTAAAAACAAGAGGGGATTTTTTTTTTTTAGATGACCAAGACTTAGAGTATATATTCCTAGAACTTTTGAGAAAATGCACAGAGAGATTGATTGTTCCACTGACTTTTTGTTTTGTTTTTTAAAACAGGGTATCATTCTGTTTCCCAGGCTAACCTCAGACTCACTGTGTAGCCCAGGCTGGTCTCAAACTCACAGCTCCACCTACCTTAGCCTCCCAAGTGTTGGGATTAAAGGTGTGAACTACTGTGCTCAGCTTGCTACATTGATTTTTCACATTTTATTTTTATTTTATCTTTCTGAAATATTTTATTTTTATTTTTTAAAATTACATGCATATGTGTACAGAAGCCAGAAGACTGTTGGGGCCCCTGGAGCTGCAGTTACAGGCAGTGTGAGCCACCTGACGTGGGTGCTAGGAAGAACAGTATGTGTGCCTAACTGCTGAGCCATCTCTCCAGCCATTTTTATTTTTATTTTGAGACAAGGTCTTGTGTATCCCAGGCTGGCTGCAAACTCACCATACGCAAGATGACCTTGAACTTCTGATGTTACAGCCCCAGCTAACCCTCCACTGACTTCACTTCCTCTCCTCTTCTCGTCCCCTCCCCTCTCCTCTCCTCTTCTTTTCTTTTTGAGACAGAGTCTTTCTGTGTAGCCCTGGCTGACCTAGAACCAGGCCAGCCTCAACTCAGAGATCTGCTGCCTCTGCCTCCTGAGTGCTAGGATTAAAGGCGTGCACACCACGCCCAGAACTCCATTAACTTTTAAAGGAAGACAAAAGTTGGGCTAGAGAGGTGGTGTCAGCTCTTGCTGTCAAGTCCAAAGACCTGAGTTCAATCCCGGGCCCTACATGGCGAAAGGAGGAAACTAACTCCCAAAAGTTGATCTCTGACCTCCACGCACATGCTCACACAGACACACTAAATAAATAGTAACATAATTGTAAAATTTTAAAAACGCAAGTGTTGCATTCACTTCATGTAGTTGAAGGAACATTTATTTAGCAATTCTGACTCAAGGGCTCAAGTCTCAGCTTTGTCCATATTTGCTGTGTAATTTTGATACCTGCCCCAGTTAGAGAATATTTTATTGTATGCCTGTTATGGGCCTAGGGTGTTCAAGACACTTTGGGAGAGTCACTGTCACATAACTTCTTTAGGCTTTTACTTTCCTCATATAGATAAAAAGTTTTCATTGAGGTGATTCTGTGCGTGTGTGTGTGTGTGTCTGTGTGTGTGTGTGTGTGTTGTTTGGCTGTGTTTTGTTTGCTTGTTGTGGTGATGGTTTGTTCGTTTTTGAGACAGGTTATGCTGGCCTGGAAACTTGCTATATAGTCCAAGATGACCTTGAACTCCAGGAGGTCTGCCTGTCTCTGGATTCAAGGCGTGTACCACACCCAGGCACTGAGGGGATCTTTGATGTCCCTTTCTATTCCTAGACTGAGTGTTTAAAGCAGAGATGCGAACCTGAACTCCAAGGACCTCCTATCAGGAATCTGTTGGCAGGGTGGGAGAAGTCACATCTTTATTCTTACTGACTCCTAGCTAAAACTTAGTATGTCCTTTAATGTATGATTGTGGGACACAAAAATCATGATCATCTTAGCAATACATGAAGTTTTCTCATGGATAGANATCGTGTTTTCATGAAGGTTTACATTCTTTGGAGAGATAATGCTTCTTGAGTTAAGAGATTTAGTTTAAATATTTGATAACTATTTTTAGAAGTATTTTGTTTTAATTTTTTAAAATTTATTTTATTTTATGCATATGAATGTTTTGCCTGTATGTATGTATGTGCACCATGTGCATGCCTGGTGCCCACAAAGGTCAGAAGAGGGCATCTGATACACTGGAATTGAAGTCCTGGATGGTTGCAAGCTACCATGTAGGTGCTGGGGACCCAGCCAGTGCTCTTGCTGGGCATGGTGGCACACGCCTTTAATTTAATCCCCATACTCAGGAGGCAGAGACAGGTGGAGGATCTCTGTGAGTTTGAGGACAGCCTAGTCTACAAAGTAAGTTCCTGGACTGCTAGGGCTTTTGTACAGAGAAACCCTGTCTCAACTAAATAAATAAACAAATAAATAAATAATAGTGCTCTTATATGCCTAGCTATCTCTTCAACTCCTTTATTTTATTTTTCAGGATTTTATTTTATTTGGTTTTTTGCCCTGGCTGTCCTGGAACTCGCTCTGTAGACCAGGCTGGCCTCGAACTCAGAGATCTAACTGCCTCTGCCACCACTGCCCAGCCTATTTTTAATTATATGTTAATGTGTGTGACCATTCGAACTCAGAGATCTAACTGCCTCTGCCACCACTGCCCAGCCTATTTTTAATTATATGTTAATGTGTGTGACCATTCGAACTCAGAGATCTAACTGCCTCTGCCACCACTGCCCAGCCTATTTTTAATTATATGTTAATGTGTGTGACCATGTGTGGGTATTTGCACATGAATACAGGTGCCTTCTGAGGCCAAAAGGAGGTATTGGATCCTTTGGACCTGAAGTTGCAGACATTTTGAGCTTCCGGACATGGCTGTCGGAACTGAACTCTGGTCCTCTGGAAGAGCCGTTTACAGTCTTAGCCCCTGAGCCATCTCCTCAGGCCTGGGTAACTGTGTTCTAATGTAATTGGCTTCCAGTATAAAACTGTACTCTCTGCCGCATAGCTGAAGCTCAGAAGGGGCTGGTAGGTTTTATCCACCTGCCAGGGTGTTCATGACTCATGTGGGGGGGAGCAGCTCCTGCAGCAGGGCACACATGTGGAAGCATCTATTACAGATGATTAGGGAGAAAAGTCTTTTTGTTTTTGTTTTGGGTTTTTGAAGACAGGGTTTATCTGAATAGCCCTGTCTGTCCAGGGACTTGCTTTGTAGACCAGGCTGGCCTTGAACTCAGAGATCCACCTGCCTGTCCCTGGGATTCAAGGGACATCACTCCCAGTTTAGGAAGAAAGTTGTTTCACTCAGAGTAGTGGGCAGGGAGGCTGTGCTGGGAACAGGTGGGAGAAAGGCAGTAAGAATAGTGGGAGGAACCAGTCAGGCATGGAGGGAGGGATTCAAGGCCATTTATTTTTGTTCTTGGATAAGTTTGAGGTTAGCCTGGGCTACATGAGACCCTGTCTTAAAAAAGAGAGAGAGAAAGAATAATAATAAATGGCTGGGAGTGGTGGTGCATGCCTTTAATGCCAGCTCCAGAAGCAGAGGCAGGTGGATCTCTGAGTTTGAGGCCAGGCTGGTTTACATAGAAATTCCCAGGCCAGCCAGGGCTACACAGTGAGCCTCTGACTCAATGCTGCTGCGGCTTCTGCGGTGATGATGAAAATATTTCAATTGGAAAGAAGAGGGAACATAATAATATCATGAGCAAAGTGCTCTGCGTTAAGCTCAAGGCTGCTCTAAAAGACTGCAGGCAAGCGCTCTCCCTGGAAGGTAGGAGAAGAGTTGGGTCTCTTCCCTGAGCTGACGACATCAGGAAATAGAAATCAGGTGTACAAAGAAAGAGACTTAAGCGGGCACTAAGAAGAGTTGAGGCAGAGTTCAGAACATTACTTAAAGCATCCGTTCTCAACGACCCTTTTACAGGGGTCTCCTAAGTCCATTGGAAAACAAAGATATTTACATTATGATTCATTTGTTTTTAAATTACAGCTATGAAGTAGCAATGAAAATAATGTCATGGTTGGTCCACAGCATGAGGAACTGTGTTAAAGGGTCAAAGCATTAGGAAGATTGAGAACCACTGCCTTCGAGGGACTGGGGAGTGAGTGCCTGGCTGGGTGGGGAGACGCAGTTGTGTGTGAGCGGGTGTTAGAAGTGAGGATCTGAGCCAGCCAGTGCTGGCGCACGCCCTTAATCCCAGCACTCAGGAGCAAGAGGCAGGCAAATCTCTGTGAGTTCGAGGCCAGCCTGGTCTACAGAGAGAGTTCCAGGACAGCCAGGGCTGTGACCTGTTAAAGAAATCCTGTCTCAAAAAACAAAACAACAAAAAAAGTGAAGGTCTGCTGCAGTCTGTGTGCATAGACGCAGGGAAACCTGGGTTCCTAGCTGCAGAAGAGAGGCTGGCGGCATTTATGGAATTGTGAACATGTGTGTGGGAGGGGATGTTGCCAGCTTGCATCAATTTGGAGGGACTATTGACTGTAGAGGCTGGGAGAGAAAGGTCAGGTTAAAGGAGGGAGGCTTGGCTTTGCTGTGAGTGGTCTGAGCAGGTTGAATTCAGGTGTCCTCAGGAAAGGCAGCCCTAAGCTGGCGAAAGCCATGAAATAGGGTCTTTACTGGCCACGGAGCAGAGGAGAATAGTGAGCCTCCTGTAACAGGGAACATCTGTATGTGAGTTAGGATCAGTGGGGATGAGGGCTACGAGCGGATAGCACCTTGCAAACACCAGGACTGAGGCAAACAGAAACATTTCTGGCCTGGGTAATGGCATCAGATTTCTGAACTGTGAGGTGCAAAGGGTTAGAATGGGGGTCATGGCGAAGATAGGGCTTTCACAGGGAGCATTAAGGAGAGATGGGGGAAAGCTCCGAGTGCCGAAGTCCTGTGAATTATGCACCCACGCACAGAACCGCACGATGTTGGCCACATCACCTCTGCTTGCTCATCACTAAAATTAGGGCCTTGAATTAAGTTATCTTTAAGGTTGTTTCCAGATATACAATTCTGTTTGTCTTTTAATGTGCTTGAGTTTATTATTTGTTTGTTTGTTTGTTTGTTTTAAGGATGAGGGTGGTTCTTGGTTCCAGGCTGGCCCAGAGCTCACAATGCTCCTGTCTTAGCCTCTCGGTTAGCCGGGGTTAGAGGTGCGTGCTACCAGGCCTGGCTTACAATTCTGCTTGATCCTTAAGGATACTGTTATCGATGAGTCATTCTTTTATTAAAAGGGGTAAGGGTGGAGAGGTGGCTCAGCCATTAAGAGCACTGCTCTTTCAGAGGACCTGGATTCAGTTCCCAGCACTCATATGGTAGCTGACAACTGCCTGTAACTCCAGTTCCAGGGACCTAAAGCCTCTTCTGATACCCTTTGGCTCGTGTGTGTGTGTGTGTGTGTGTGTGTGTGTGTGTGTGTGTGTGTGTGCGTAATATTTAATATATATTAAAGGCACCCTGAACAAGGGGTCTGAGAATTCTGTGCTTTCCTACCGGTAAGGAGCGTCCATGGAGAAGTCGGAGGCTGGTTGGCTGTGTGCACTGTGTGGTGATGTCAGGCCTGGGTCTAAGGCTGGGAAGACATTACCATCAGAGACTAGGGAGGTGGAACCAGGCTATGGCATAGCAGTGGATTTTGTGGGTACCTGGTGTGGATGGAGGGTGACAAGCAGAGCAGGAGAAGCTGGGCTGTGGAGTCTGTGCCTGACCTTTCTGTTGTTGCTCGTCCAGTTTATTCGTTATGTCAGATGACACTGGAATGTCGTCTCTTTACACAGTCAGTGTTAGCGAAGGGAGGAGCACAGAGGCACCATGGCAGGTTGTGCCTGGGAATGATGGGCACATACCCAGTGTTGCTGCTTCTTTGAGGAAGACAACTAACACTAAACTGTAAAGCCCCAGTGGCCTTTACCAGGGAGATGAGGGCCATGGCCTTTATCTCACAGAGTTACCAGGCAAACAGGAAGACCCTTACTCTGAGTCCCGGACTTAAGAACGTTTTACTGGAGGGCTAGGGATATAGCTCAGTCAGCAGATTGCTTGCCTAGAATGTAGGAAGCCTTGAACCATGGTCCTCCCGCCTTAGCCTCCCAAATACTGGGATTTCAGATCCGGACCACCACGGCCACCTGTGTGCCTGGCTCTTTCTCTCTCCTTTAGGTTTCCTTGTCTCCCATTTTGACCTGAAGCTCTCTCCTGTGCCCCACTGGGGCCTGATCACCCCTTCCTCTCCAGCCCTTTCTCTTCCTCTGAGTTCCTATGCTCCTATCTGCTTCCGTTCCATGCTAGGAGCAAAGCTGCTCATTGGATGATACTAATTCTTACTCTGGTAGATTATAGAGATGTTTAACTTCCAAACAAATTCCAGACTAGGTGGCGATCTGAGGAAGAGCTTCGGGAAATGGGGCGGGATTGTTTGGATGGAGTGTTGTAGGTGTTGGGTGGAGGACCTCATGTCTGCAGTCTGGTTGTTGCTACTTGTGACGGCATCCCCACCCCCCAGACAAGGTTTCTCTGTGTAGCCCTGGCTGTCCTAGAGCTCACTCTGTAGGCCAGGCTGGCCTTAAACTCACAGAGATCTGCCTGCCTCTGCCTTCCAAGTGTTGGGATTAAAGGCCTGCGCCACCACCCCCCAGCTCAGGACAACATTTAACTACAGCCCGTGGACTGCTTTGTGATGGAAGCTCAATCGTAATTTAAAAAAAAAACATTTATTTATTCACTTATCATTTATTTTGTGTGTGTGCGTGAGTGTGTGTGTGTTCTACCTGCCATCAGATTCTCTGGAAACCAGAGTTATGAGCCACTGGATGTGGGTACTGGGAACTGAACCTAGGACCTCCAAAAGAGCAGCAAGTGCTTTTAACCACTAAGCCATTGCTTCTAGCTCCTCAACTTTAATTTACGCTAAAATGGGCATTTGTTGATTCATGGAACAGCAAAGTACCCAAAACTGCAGATGGTGTTGGGTCCTCCTTCCTCTCTCTGTGGGCCCCTCCCTCTGTCTTCCCCTCTTTCTCTCCCTAAGGCACCCACCCTAGAGAGAGGTGAGGAGGGCACAATACCAGAGGGCACCTGTCACAGTCTCTGCTTAAAATTCCTATGTATACAACTCAGGATAACACCTGTGCTCAGGATATAGCAGGTCGATAGGGCCCCATGTAGCCACAGACCAACCTGAGCTCAGAAGCATAGAAAAATGGGATTGACGGGCTGGCTACCAGGTACTGTGCGGCCCAAGAGCAACAAGGCCCTAAAGAAGGGGATGTTGTCACCGAGCAAAGGGAGAAGGGAAAAAAAATCACCAAGTCTGCTTGGTCCAAAAATAAGGCAGCAAGCCACACCTAGTGCCTTTCAGGATGGGGGAGGAATACTGGTGGGAAGGCGCTCAGGTTCCTCAAGCGCCATCGAAGCAGCCAGAGGACTGAGGAGAGATCAGGAAGGCTCTGAGAGACTGGGACCTGTGATGAGGAGGTCAGAGTTGGAAAACTTCTACCCCGCAACAAAGCTGTGGCTTTTTGTTCTGATTCCCACCTAAGGAAGCTGTGCCGAGGCAGTGCTGGTGATCACACTCAGGGCTTCATGTACACGAGGCAAACTCCATTAATTAAGCTACAGCCTCTTTTGAGACAGAGTCTTACCCTGTAGCCCAGGCTGGCCCATCCTCCTGCTTCAGCTTCCTGAGTGCAGGGTTTATAGGTGTGTGCTACCATACCATTTTTCTCTCTCTCTCTCCTGTTTTGTTTCATTTTTCGAGACATGGAACTCACTCTATAGACCAGGCTGGCCTTGAACTCATAGAGATCTGCCTGCCTCTGCCTCGTGAGTACTGGGATTAAAGGTGTGTACCACCACTGCCTGGCACATTTTTTCTCTTTTTTAAAAACTTATTTTTAATTGTGTGTATTTGTGTCTCTGTGTGTGTGTGTCTGTAGGGAAGTGTGTGTATATGTGAGTATGTGTGTGAGTTTCTCTGTGCGTTAAGTGTGCATGTGTCTGCATGTGGGTTCGTGCATGTGAATGTGAACTCCCACAGGAGAGCTCCCTGGACCTGGAGTTACAGGCAATTGTGAGCCAGCTCAAGTGGGTCCTGGGAACAGAACTCAGGTCCTCTGCAAGAGCAGAATGTGCCCTTAGCCTCTAAGCAGTCTCTCCAGACCTAGAAAATACATTTTCAAGGAAAAGGAATACTAACTGGTAAGATTCTATCACACAAGCTCTCAAGGGCAAGAAAGACCTGGTGGGAATTCTGTCTTGGGAATAACGGCAGAATTCACCTGCTAAAGACAGTGTGATGCTTGGTGACGGGCCCTCTTCTGAGGCAATTTCAGGAATCTTCTGTGAGCATACCAGGTGTAATTTCGGTGATTAAATTAGAGTCTCTGTGTGTGTAGAAGAAATGAGGCTTACACTTGGATTTGATAAGAAGGTTATTTAGGGCTGGAGAGATGCTCAGAGGTCAAGAGCACTGGCTGCTCTTCTAGAGGACCCGGCTTCAATGCTTAGCACCCACGTGGTGACTTACAACTGTCTGTAACTCTGTTCCCAGGGGATTGGGTGCTCTCTTCCGGCCTCCTTGGGCACCAGACACACATGTGGTACCAAGACATGTTTGCAGACAAAACACTCATACAAATAAAAATAGACCACAAAATTTAAAAAGGTTTTCTACTAGGGGAGGCCCCTGGGAAGGGCTGTTACTTCAAGTGGGAGATGAAGGAAGAAAATCTGCTGCAAAGGCTGGAATGAGTGCAGGGAGATTTCAGAGACGGAGATTCTGGACATGGTACAAAGTCCCTAGCTGTGAGACTTAGGAAAATCATTTAATCTTTCTGCAATTCCACTTCCTTCACCTGAGAGTCAGGTTAGCGACTCAAGTCTGTGCTGATGGAGTGGAGCGACCATACGTCTTCAGCAAGTGGCTTGAGGTAAAGAAAACAAACATGGAGAAGCCTTCTGAAAAGCCCAAGGTTACATAGGACACTGGGGATGTTGGAGGACCACGAAAGGTGGCTCGGTTTGAAATAGCATGGTGTCCTCTTTGCTCTCTCTTGTTGCAATAGAGCAATTTGGGGAGGGAAAGGTTTGCATGGCTTATATGTCCCTATCACAGCCCATCGTCAAGGGGAGCCAGGGCAGGAACTCAAGGCAGGAACTAAAGCAGAGACCATGGAGGAAGACTGCTTACTGGCTTACTCGTGACTTACTCAGCCTGCTTTCTTACATAATCCAAGACCGCCTGCCCAAGGGTGGCACTACCCTCAGTGGTCTGGGCCCTTTCACTCACTCATTAATCAAGAAAATGTCCCCAAAGATGTACCCCCAGGCCAATCTGATGGAGGAAATCCCTTATTGAGAGTCCTGCTTCCCAGATGAGTCCAGCTTGTGCCAAGACAGAAAAACTAACTGGGACACCNGGGACTTGGAACTACCCTGAGCTTGTCACCGAGCTGGGAGAGGCAGAATGGCAGTGATGTAGTGAAGGTCCTCCTGGTTATGTGGAACAAGGAATGCCAAGGGGTCGGAAGAGAGGGACGACATGGGAATGTTCCTTATGGTGTGGCATGTGACAGAGAGACAGTGGCATGCTGACCGTGCACAAATCAAAGGGATGGGCAAAGAAGGAGCCAAAGGGGGGGCTGAGNAGTCACAGACAGGGGAAAGTCCTGGCCTGCAAAGGAGTGGTTCAGTAACGGTACCTGGTAGGGTAGTGCCCTGAGGACTGGGAAGTGCAGCTTGGTCTCTTTGGGGAAATGACCTGGGATTTCCCCCACTTTTTGACCCCACCTACTGGGAAAAGAATGGCTGTCTAGGGAGCTCAAGAAGGGAGGGTCTTTATTCTGGGAACTAAGTAGGGAAATGTTGAAGTCAGAACTATGGGACTTCTTTCAATCATCCAGATAGCCGCTTTCCTCTAAGCGATCACAGAGCAGTAGCTGGGACACCAAGAAACAGCTCAGTCTGAGAGTGTTCCTGGGGCATAAGTCTGAAGGCATTCCTTCAATGGCGTTCATCATCCTTAATGACTCCAGTGTGGAGTTCCCCTCCTTATCAGGCAAGTCTGGTGCTGTCCCAGGCTGGCCGCCAGTCTTGACCTCCATGGTGCCAGGATTTCAGCTGTGCACTCTGATGGCCATCTTCAGCACTGTGTGTTCTCTCTGCTGGGAAAATGCCTCCCATGGATGCTGTGTGGCTCCGCTCATGGATGCTGTGTGGCTCTGCTCATGGATGCTGTGTGGCTCCGCTCTAGCCCAACTGGACCCTTTTATCCCTTTGATTTTTGAGATTATACTGTTAATTACACCATTTCTCTCTTCCCCTTCCTCCCTCCAAACCCTCTCACATCCCCCTCCTTGTTCTTTTTCAAATTCATGTCCTCTTTTTTCATTAATTGTTATTATATGCATGAATATTATTAAACACAACCTGTTTAGTCTGTATAATGTTACTCGTATATGTTTTCAGGGCTGATCACTTGTTACTGGATAAGCAGTTAGTGTGCTCTTCCCTGGAGAAGGCTCTTTCTCCCACTTTCTCCCTTAGTTGCCTGTAGTTCTTTGTCTAGTGATTGGGGGAAAGCCTACTGAGGCCTCAACAGACTGGCCCTTTACCTCCATAGGGCTTCCCAGTCTGTGGAGCCGCTGCCCTTCCTCTGGGAAGCAGCCACTGTCCACATGTTGATGCATCGTGCAGCCTGAGTGCGGTCTCTGGACTCAGTGGGGTAGCAGCTCTCTTGGCATCAACCCTCTGAGTAACTGTAGTTCAAGCCTTGAGATCTCTGGTTCCCAGGATAAGTCCATGAGCAGTCTATAAGTCACAGGAGCAGTCCCATGAACTGTGCCTGTTTCTGACTACCCAGCCTTCTGCAGCATCAACCACCTGGCCAGAGACCAAGGCTTCCACAGGCTCTGGACTCACAGGGAGCCTAGCACACACTCTGGTACCAGTTCTAACATTCTCACACATGAGGTCAGGACCTTTCTGCCTTCTCGGCCACTTCCACTTCAACACACTTTTCATTTTGTTGAGGATTTCCTGCACCAAATCATTATCTTCCATTATAAGATGTTCAATGGAAACTCGCCATGATCATGCACACCTTTAATCCCAGCACTGGGGAGGCAGACACAGGTGGATCTCTGTGAGTTTGAGGCCAGCCTGGTCTACAGAGGAAGTACCAGGACAGCCAGGGCTACTTAGAGAGACCTGGCCTCAAAAGAAAATTTTTTTAGATGTTCAGTGGCATCTTGTTTTGTGAACTAAGTCCATTTTCAATGGGAAATTGACTTCTGTGGGTCTGACATCTATCTAGTCCAATTCCTGTAAATCAAACTTTGAAAATACAAATTTTACCAGAAAGGTTTGACAGCTAGGCATGATAAACCAGACCCATGTAATCCCTCAGCAGGCAAAAACAGGAAGATTGCTGCAAAACCAGGGTCAGCCTGGTCTCCATGGCAAGTTCCAAGCACAGAGCTACTTTGAGAGACTTGATCTCAAGCAAGCGGCAGGCTGACTGCTTCTGCTCGTTCTCAGTCAACCACAAAAATGTGTGATTTTTGTTTTGACTCTTTCACCGTTGACATTTATTATAAAGCAGATAAAGGAAAATAGTTTGCATTTCTTTTCCTCCTCCTCCTCCTCCTCCTCCTCCTCTTCCTCCTCCTCCTCTTTAAAGCAGTCCTGGCCGAGGGTCTCTCCCTGTACATCAGACTAGCCCTGAATCCATAAAGATCCGCCTACCTCTGCTTCCTGTGTTGGGATTAAAGGTGTGTACCATCGCACCCAGCTGCATTTCCTTCCTTCCTTCCTTCCTTCCTTCCTTCCTTCCTTCTTTGTTCTTTCTTTTTGAAAAAAGATGTGTTCATTTTGTTTTATGTGTGTTTTGTCTGCATGTATGTATGTATGTGTACCACGAGCATCCCTGATGCCTAAGAAGGTCATAAGAGAGCATCCAATCTCCTGGAACTGGAGTTATGGATGGTTGTGATTTGTTCCAGCTCCCTGCATTTCTTTCTTAACTAAGTTATGTGGAAATGGTTAGCTGTGTGAACTTGCTGCCTGCCAAGGACCTTTCTTCTTCCATGGGTAGCTGAGTAGCTCATCCATTCCTGGTCACTGACTCCGTTGAGGTTCTCAGTGTGCCCTCTGCTGGTGGAGCAAAGAGCAAATGTGTCCATACTGGGGTTGGGGTAGAGTGGAAATGGTACTGTTCAATTTGTCATCCCTCCTCGCAACCTGTTTTCCTTGTCTCTCTGCCTTTCACTTTGTCTGGTTCATCGTTTAATTTCTGCCACTTCTGAACCCCATTTCCCTCTGGCTTTCCTCTCCTTTCTGCCTGCTTTTGCCTTTCCTTCAGTCTCCCCTCCTTCGGGTCCCTTCATTGTTCCAAAAGCTGTCCTCTGAGGCCAGTGGTTGTGTGTCCCTCTCAGTTACCCCACCCCCACCTCGGTCTAGAGGTAGCTTATCAGAGTCTTCAATGTCACGATCATAAAGGCACAGACAGAAACTCATGCCCCTGCCACTCAGTGTCCCACCGGGATCAAGAAACAGAGAGAGGCCATGAACCCTCGCTCCTCATACGGCTTTAAAAGAGGCACTGAGGGTGGGCTGCTTGTGTGGGCTGGAGTTTCTGGATCTGTCTGAAGACAGAGGGATGGATGAGATGATCTCAGGAGGGCTCTGCCGGATCGAGGAGTGGGGAGCCTGCTCTCAATCACCATCAATTTAGATTTATTGGAAGCCCCCCTGGGGGCTTGGCACTGTACTAAATGGCTCTATCCTTCAAGCCCTGAAATCCAGTTTCTGCCTTTTTAACACTGTTTAAAACATTGCACCATTGGGCTATGTTTTTGTTAACATATTATTAATTACTACAGAGTATGTTTCTAAAATTGAAACCATAGGACTTAGTAATAGTGTTGGGCCTTTCTTCACTTCTTTTAGCACCATAAGGATTCCTCTGTGTATGGGAAGATCTGAGGCACACTGGACACCGGGGTGCTGTGAGTGGAGAAGGGAGTCACACTGGTGCTGGGAAAGGGTAGAGTTGAAGGGGGTGTCTCAGGAGGGCCAGAGAAAGGGAACTGATGGAGAGAGGGAGAAACAAGCACGGAAATAGCTGCTTTTATTTTATTTTGTTAAATATTTATTAAATGCCTACTCTATAGGTAATTTTTAAGATACCAAAGCTACAACCATGAAAAAAATATGACTGAAATCCATATTTTTGTGAGGCCTATATTCTAATAGGAAGAGACATAGTTTTTTTTTTTTTAATAAGATGAATGAAGTTGATGTCACACTTATGGCAGCAGATGAGTCTGAGAAACATCTAAATTCTAAGAGGGTGACAAGGAAGAAGGGCCAGCCTAAAGGAGCCAGGGAAGGAGCCAGTGCTTGATCTGGGGACAGATGGGGTGTCCCCAACAGAGAGAGGGCTGGGGATGGTGGGTACAGAAGACAGGAAAACCACTAGAAGAAGCCAGGTCACTGAGAAGAGAAAGGGCCCAGCTCTGGTCAAATCTGAAAGGCAGAGTTGTGGGGGCTTGGGGTGGGGCCATGAGAGGGAGAAATAAAGAGTGCTACCATGGTGGAGTCTGAAGATAAGGAGGAGGGGTACTACCATTCTACCAGGGAAGAATGGTCAGGTGAAAGGTTGAGATTTCCAGCTGGGACTTGAGAAATCTGAGTCTGTGAAAT
>LZPO01027395.1:293495-333966 GCA_001675575.1 Neotoma lepida | reverse complement strand
TGAGACATAGCTTCTCTGTATAACAGTCCTGGCTGTCCTAGAACCTGCTCTGTAGACCAGGCTGGCCTCAAACTCACAGAGATCTGCCTGCCTCAGCCTCCCAAGTGCTGGGATTAAAGGTGTGCACCACCACTGCCTGGCAAGGTTGGCACTTTTTCTAGACATCATGAGACACCTGAATGACAAGCTGCTTATGGGAAGGGAAGGGGCAGTTTGGGGCCTGGCTGGGCTGCTGCAAGCTGGGGCCGGGGCAACATGAAGGTGTTGACTGCAGTAGTGGGGTTGGGAACATGGCCTCAGAGACTAAGTTTCTGTGGATCCTGAGGAGGAGGAACAGGTGTGGACTCACTAGGAGGAAACAGGTTGCTGATTATAGGCCCAGTGGGAGGGGCTGCAGTAGCAGGACCATGGTCATCTGGCGGCCCAAGGGGTGCTGTGCCTTTGTACACCCCTTATCTTATACACCATTCACTGCACCCAGGATCCAGTTCGCTTTGAGCTGTAGTCTCCCCTCTGAACACACCTAAGGAGCGTGAGTGTGGTGTGGGTGATGTGGGGATGGGGGTTGCATTACTGTTCTCACCCAATCTACCTTCACTGAACTCCTAGGTTACAGCATCCTTGTGTTCTTCCCTTACTGGTTGGTGGGCTGTCTTTTGGATTTCTAGTGTATCCTTTTGGCAGAAAACAAAGGACTTTGTAAAACACAAATACTGAAAAAAAATATTTAAAGGAAATTACTCGTGTGTGTGTGTGTGTGTGTGTGTGTGTGTGTGTGTGTGTGTGTGTCAGAGGACAGCTTTTGAAAGCTGGTTTTATCTTGTCACTATGTGAGTCTCAGGGACCCAACACAGGTCATCAGGCTTGGCAGCACCCACTATGCCATCTCTCCAGCCCCCTACCTTAGTGTTTTGAGACAGGGTCTCTCACTGAAACCAGAGCTTATTTTAGCTAGACTGGTTTGCTGGTGGCCCCCAGGATTTATCTCTGTCCTATGGCTGGGGGTACAGACATGAGCCACCACACCTGACCACATGTGGCTCTTTATGTTGGTGTTAGGGATCTCTACTCAGTCCCTCATGCTTGTTCAGCTGAGCCATCTCCCCAGCCCTAAAAAAAAAACATTGGAATGCTTTGTTTGCAGTCGTGACAAAGACACCAGTGGATAGGATTAAAACCAGTGATTGATTTAAATTTTAAAATTGAATATAGATTAAAATATTTACATCCTGTGATAACACAGTCACCCACTAGGAGTCAAGATGTCTTCCCACATTCCCTTCTCTAGTTTCTTCTCGTCACCATTCCCACATTCCCTCCAGCCTTCCCTGCTGACACCAAGCTCTTCTACGGAGCCTCAGGAAGCCTCCATCGGTGCTGTGCAGGCAGCCCTGGCCAGGAGGGTTTGTGCAGGGAAGAGATAATGGCATGCTGATACTAAGGATGAGCCCCAGAAAGGGATCAGGGGGCCGAGTGACAGGGAGAAAGTTCAGCCACAGATAAGGAGGTGGCAGTGCTGGGAGCTTTCCCACCAGGGCAGTCTGATTAAGAAGGGGAACCAGGTGGACAAGGAGATCTTATTCTCCGGCCTTTAGAAGTTCTTGNCTTCGGACTTGGAATGAGAGCAGATGACTGTGAAGTTTCCACCCTGACGTAAGAGTCTGCGCCCTAGATCTAGCATGCGTGTCTGAGGGGCTAGGAGTCAGGATACCACTTGCTCTTGGGACTGGAGAGGATTCCTAGGAGGACACGAAAGCTATGTGTCGCTCAGTTCTCTCCAGCCAGCTTCCACATGACTTCATCCTGGGACTGCACGTCTGGGTTTGGAGGGTGGGTGTAAGTGCAACACTGGACCGCGGGTGGGTACCAGGTTTGGAGGAAGCCGGGAGGTGGTAGGGAGCATGCGTTGGGGTGGTGGGAAAGTTGAGGGGGGTCACTGGCATACATGTTACCTCCCTGCTTTTCCATAGTGAAGTCTACTGGTTAAACCTTTCTTCCCATTCTTTGTCTCCCCTAAACCTTTTCCTGCTCCCCCTTGGATGTCCGTCCTGTCTCTTCTGACCCATCTCTTCCTCTCCGGATGTGTTGTTTCCTATTGTCAACTGCTCATTCCTGGCCATGCTACCACGTGCCTCTCCTTCCGCATCCATTGGTTTCTCCACCCACCCCACACAGCAGAGGGGAAGGTGTACAGCTCAGATGAGGAGAAGTTGGAGGCCCCAGCAGGAGACCCAGCAGGCAGCGAGCAGGAGGAAGAGGGCTCAGGCGGTGACAGCGAGGACAGCTTCCTGGACAGTTCTGCAGGGGGCCCAGGGGCTCTTCTGGGACCTAAACCGAAGCTAAAGGGAAGCCTGGGGACTGGAGCTGAGGAGGGGGCACCTGTGGCCACAGGGGTCACCACTCCTGGGGGGAAAAGCCGAAGGCGGCGCACGGCCTTCACCAGTGAGCAGCTTTTGGAGCTGGAGAAGGAGTTTCACTGCAAGAAATACCTGAGCCTGACAGAGCGCTCCCAGATCGCCCATGCCCTCAAGCTCAGTGAGGTGCAGGTAAAGATCTGGTTTCAGAACCGCCGGGCCAAGTGGAAGCGCATCAAGGCTGGTAATGTGAGCAGCCGTTCCGGGGAGCCCGTGAGAAACCCCAAGATTGTGGTGCCCATACCTGTGCACGTCAACAGGTTTGCTGTGCGCAGCCAGCACCAACAGATGGAGCAGGGAGCCCGGCCCTGATGGGGCTCCTGGGGACCGGAAGGCAAAGGATCTGCACCTGTGCCTGCCCAAGAACTCACTGGGTGCTGCCGACTAGAGGGCCTGGTGGACCCTGCTTTGGGAGAGCTCAGCTGTGCTCCTGGATTGCGAACAGGAGTGCTTGGCCTGGGACTGCTCTAGAGACCTCACAACTAGCGGTCTCAGGGGTGCAAAATCTGATCCCCGAGAGCTTCTGGAGCAGAAGTGGACTCCTGGGGTAGTGATATGAAATGCCCAGGGTCTAGAGGGTTCCATGGCTAAGGCCTGAGGGGGCAGCTTCTAACAGAGGGGAGAAGTCCTGGGTGGTACCAGCCTGGGGCCACAGTTCCTTATTTATTTTGTGTAAAGTTTGTATATATGGAACTATTTTGTCTTCGTCTGTCTGTACCCCGAAGGGGGACTGGGAAAATTGTCTCCTTGAGCCTCACCCAGTTTGTCCCACCCTACTGCTTTGTGAAGGCACCATCCTGCTGCTCAGTATAAGGACATGCAAAGATATGAGATGGAACTGTTATGGCCAAAGTGGGGGGTTCTTCAGCAGCCCCCCTCCCACTCTTAAGCATCCCTCCACAGTGCACCCCACCCCAGCCCCANCCCTCCTGTTACCATTGGGCTACTCTGTCCCCACTTCCTGTGAACAGGCAAACTTTTCTGCTCCTGGTGTCTTCTCTTTGGGAGAGGTGGCACACTTCAGGGAGAGACTCACTTCAGTCTGCGCTGAAGGAAGACCCCAGGCTTAACTTGGAGAACATCCAGGTCACCTATATAGAAGACACTGTCCTGTCAGTGAGTAGGGCAGGACAGGAGGCTCACCCCACCACCTGAGCTAGATAAAGAAGTGCTTCCTTACAGAGGGCACATAGCCTCATCTCTGCCTTCATTTGCTATCTCATATGCCAAGGCCTAGGGCAGAGGCCCATTGCCTCTCTGCTCTTGCAACCTTAGCNGTTTTCTCTTGTCCATTAGACTGTGAAGGGTTAGGCTCCCACCAGCCTCTTCTGATACAGAACAAGATGGGTTGAATGAAGCCACTGCCAAACAGACAAGAGTGAGTCCGGATGGTTCTGGGACAGAGATTATGGGCAGGCAGAGTAAATCCCAGAGGCAGGGCTCTAGGTCCCTGCAGACGCTGGAGAAAGGAGACTGTGGCTGCTGTTGGGGTAACTAGCTTTTCGGGGAGAAATGTGACCTGTATGGATTAGGGAGAGTGGAAAACAGAAAAATGAACAAGCTGCATCAGGCGGTTACCCACAAGGAGGAGCAGAAGCACAACCTGCTTACATTCCTGGCCTGCCTTACAGGCCACTCTGGTCACTGGTGAGCCCGAGTGGCTTTGTAGTCAATGTCACATTCAGTGAGGTGTTGAATGCCTCTTATGAGACCAAGACAGTCTGTCCTTGGCAGTTCGTTTCTCCCAAGCAACTCTCTAGTGAGGACATACATCTAGAGTAGGCTGTCTCTTTCTCTGGTCCTGGGAAATTTCACTTCAGTAAGGCTTGAGAATTTAACCTTGAATACGTAGTCCAGGTCCAGCTCATTCCCAGCAAGGTGTAACTCAAAGTCAAGAGACTAGGATCCCTCATGCTTGACCTACGCAGAAGTCAACGCCGAGGTTAAGCTGCTGCCTCTTCAGCAGANCTGGATGGAGTCCAGGTTCTGAGAGAGGGGAGCAAGCTCTGGGCAGAAAAGCTGGGGGAGTGGTCAGCATCCAGGCTTTTGGCTTTCCACAAAGCTTCAACTGTGCTAAGCAGCTTGTCTTTAGGGAGTCTGGAGCCAGCCCATCCTGTGCCCGGGGAACCCAGTCCTGTACCCACTCATGGCACTGTCCGGATTCTGCCCGTGTAAGCCTCTTCACAGACTTGAAAAGGTGGATGTGGATGAAACAATAAAATCTGGTTTCCTCTCAATAGCGTTACTTGATTACTAACCAGCCTGTGGGTGAGNGCCCAGGCAGAGCACCAGCCCACCACACGGCCACCTGTTCAAGGTGCTTCAGAAAATATGGGCCATAGCAAGGCGGTTCCAAGGACTAGGAAACAGATCCAGCACCCAAACTTAATAAATTCTCAGCCGTCATAAACTAGAAGAGAGGTGTTTCCCTGGGGTTTCTTTCAAGAGTGAAGGGATATGGCATGGAGTGGGGGAATCTGTGCTCTGCTTCCAATTTAGCTCGGGACAGGTTAAGCTTAGAAAACTGCTGGAGGGTGAGGTGGCTCTTGGCCACCAGCGTCCCGCCTCTCCCATCTCCTCGAAAGGCATGGGCCAGTCACTATCACAGAGCTGTCCTCATCATTCTGAGGATGCCTCCCTCAACACTGGCCACAGGGGTCTCGGAGTCTCTGGAAGGAGCAAAGGCTTTGGCCAGTGCAGGGTGTGGTTACTCCATAGAGCACTGATGATAGCAGAGACCCCTGGGACGTTTTCACAAGTGGGCAATGAGCGGGGAAGAAGCACAGAGCAGGAAGTAGAGCCTGTCTCCTCTGTCATGGACAGGTTTGCCCTGTCAAGCTTCTGACAGCCTTTACTCCATCCCTGCCAAGGAGGCCTGAAAGAACTGATAGGAGGTGACTAAAGAGAGAGGGGTGGCACATGGGGGGCAATAAATCTTAAAATAGTCTACAGAAGCAGAAAGTGGGGGTAAAGGTCACTCTGGGAAGTTTGGGGTACTGAGGCACAAAAGGAGAAATGAGGCCACACATACAGCCTGTTTATTGGCTCATCGTACACGCACACCACATATATACACGAACATAAATACTCCAATGTACAAATTTTACATGGGACTCACAGATTGGCCCCTTTGTCTCTCAGCTGGCACCCCCATCCTGTATCCTGTCCTTCCCCACCCACTGCAGGGTGAAGGCTTGTGGGAGCTGTCGTGAGGAGGCAGGGTTCTGGAGGAGGGAGAGGTCCTGCCCCCCTCTCCTCACAGGTACCTCCAAAGGGTTCTGTCCCTTAACGGCACCGTAGGGCAGAGGGCTGCACAACACACTCCTGCTCTGCTGCAGCTCGAATCTCAAACCTCTCCTCCATCCCTGGACCCTTCTCCTTTCCTCCTCCTCCTCTTCACTGCACACCCCTGCTTCTCCATCCGTTTCCTCCAGGCCGTGGAGTCCTTCTGGTCCCTCTGCCCTCTTCCTGAGCTTCATAGGAGACTAGGGCTGCGGTGCAGCTCTGCAGAGGGATTGGTTCCATTGGCAGGCTCTCTGTTGGGAGTGGGTGCTAACCCACAGCCCTCCCCAGGGCACCCATGCTGGATCAAGATGTCTGCACACTCCTGGCTGCCGGCCCGGCGGGCATAGGCCAGTGGGGTCAGGCCCCGGGCATCACGGCTCCTCACGTCCACCCCATACTGCGGGAGAAAGCACATNCACAGTTGGCATATGTGGAAGGAAAGGCCTCAGCTCTCAGGGAAGGGGAGAGGCAGCCTTTGAAGGCTGTGAAGGGGGAGACCAGGACAGGCCGGAGGTACCCAGACTCACCCAGATGAGCAGCTGTGTAAAGACCACATTGGCCATGGCACTGGACAGGTGCAGGGCTGTCCTCCCATCACCGTCCCCGTACGTCTCATTCACCTCCTCCTTGGACCCATGGGCCAGCAGCATCACCAGCAGCCGCAGGTCATCCTCCACCACAGCCCGGAGTAACTGCTGCCCCAGCGGCACATCTGAGCTTGGCAGCGGGGCCAAGAAGAGCTTCTGTTCGTATTTGGCTCGGATCCAGCGCTCCTTCTCCTCTCTATAAGCACAGGTCCATCAAGGCATGAGGCAAGGAAGGAAGCAGGCACTTAGGCAGGGAATAGGGAGGACCACTGTAATGATGAGAATGAAGGCACAGAGCGGCCCAGGGACTCCAAGGCCTTCAGAGAGGCAAGAGGGCACATAAATGGGGTGGTATTGAGTAAAAAGGGAGAGACACTGAAGGGAGACCTCTGGGGCCAGTAGGGATATGAGGGCAGAGAGGGCAGGAGGATTCCAAGCAGGCCTGACGGGCAGCTTATCAAGCCGTCTAAACTCTTTGCGATTGGTAGCACTGGAACAAAGCGGGTGATAGCCTGAGAGGGGGCCGTGGCCACCCTATCTACCACCCATTCTCCCCATCTCACCATGTGGGCTTGGANGCAGGAGCCACACAGTGATATAGGTCCTGCGCATGCGCCTCCTGCTGGCCCCTGACCTGCCGATAACGGCTCAGAAAAGGCCCTGTTGTTGTGAGGCGCCTGAGTGACAGGCACCAGCAGGGGAGGGACACCCCCAGGGGCCAACCGCCAAGCAGAGCAACAGTGTTTTAACCCTTCTACTACTACTGCTATGGGTTCTATCCACCCCACAACGGGGCCTAGCTGTCTCCTTCCTGGGTGGCACTGGAGGAACACTAGCTTACCTGCAGGCTTCGGGGCCTGGCTTCGAGTAGCCATCCAGAGCCCCTTCCCAGACACTGTTAGCCAAGGCATTGCCCATTGCAGTCATGACAGCTAGCAGTTCAGGTGGCCAGTCGTCAAGGTCCAAGGAGCGGACCCGGGACAGGTGAGCTCCCAGGTGTCGGTGGATCCCTGAACACTCGATACACATCAGGGCGCCCAGATTCAGGCTGGCCCAGTCTGGATCTACGTAGGCAGAGGGAGAAAGATACAGCAGGTGACACCCAGAGAGGGGGCCATTGAAGAAGATCACCCCTTCTGCATACTGTCCACCACCCCTTGCCATTTGAACCCCAGACACCCAGCTCCCAGATCTACTGTCCCTGTACTCACTAGGGGCTTCACAGTCAATACAGAAGCTGTTGCCACGGACCGTGCGGACAGCCTGCACAGCCAAAGCTGTGTTCTGGTTCCCCAGCCGAGTCTGTCAGGAAGCAAGAGAGATAAGGATAGTTGATCAGTCCCAAGTCCCCTCCCTGGCTCTCCCACCGAGCCAGGCTCTCCAAGTGGGCTCTACCACCCCATGCCCACCTTGTCCTTGGCGCTGCGACAGCCCTGCAGGCTAGCGAGGATCTGGGCCTGCACGCTCTGCACCCACAGCTCCCGTTCTTCTGCTGTTGAGGCCTCGAAGTGCCAGGTCTGACCAGTGAGGGACACCACTACAAACTCAAAGGACTCCTCTGCCTCTGGGGAGAGGACATTTACACTGTTAGGGCTCTTTGCCAGCACACACACACACACAGAGGCACACCATTGCCACAACTCCATCCAGACCCTGCTTCGCCAACACTCATCCTTCTTCCTCAAGTATGGCCATGCCAGCCCTAGGGCCACACTATTTAGGATTATTCACCAGCAGGGAAACTGTGACTGCTCAAGATCAGTATAAGTCCCGGTCCTCCATTTCTAACCACCTGTGGAGTCAGGAAATGGCGGTTACCAGTACTTGGCTTCCTGACCACTACCAGAAATGGACACCATGAGGGGGCATCCTGGAGGAAGATGAACTAAATGTCTGGAGAAGGATGTGACGGGTGCTAGAAGGCACATGCTGGGCAAGGAGGCGGGTGGGAGCACCATCCGTACGTGTCAGCTGCAGCCTCCTCATTTTGCAGCTCATTAAACCCAATATTCTGGACGGCGTCAGCACAGGGCTCCTGGGAGCTGGGCCCCTCCCCCACTGCCCTGGCATAGACAGGCAGGAAGGGCAAGTGGGTGGGGGAGACACCTTTTCTTCAGGAACTGGAGGATGGGAACCAATAGGAACCCAAGGACATCTGCAGTGGCAAACACTGGGGCTGCACTGTGACCCCAGGGATTGTGCTCTCCCACTCTGCTCTGCTCCCCTAGACCCCTTAAAAGAAAGACAGGTCTATTTCCAGTGGCCACTGCCCCTAAACAGCTGCCAACAGGCAGTGTGACTTGTCATGGGGGCTAGAGAGACACAGTACTTATATGACCCTAGGGTGAGCCATGCATTCTGCCAGGGTCATCCCTCATCCTAAGTTCTTGCTGCTCCTCTGTCCCTGCAACCTCTCATCTCAGTGATGCCACACCTCCGGAAATCTTCACCTGCTGGGTTCCTGTTGAGGACCCTTAAGAGAACTGCTTCCCCCCAAGTATAAACCGGTACCCCTTCTCTCCAGATCCTGCCCCTTGCTTTCACACTCAGCTTTTAAACTCTGTGAGCTTACCACTCCATAGACCACAGTGGACGATGTGCCACCATGACTTTGTATTACTGCCCAGAATCACTTGACCCACACCCATCCCCAACAACAGTCAGAACAGAGATGAGAACTTGCAAGTCCACAGAAATTACTTATGTGGGGACCAAAAAACTCCCTGAGGGGGTATGAGAAGACACTTGGAGGAATGATGTTATGGTAACAGAGACCAACAGAGAAAGGTCAGAAGAACATCTTGAGCTGGAACACCTTTGCTCCCAGGAGACTACAGAGATTACCACCAACCCAATACATGTGTGAGGTACCTGTCACATCCCCAGAGAGCACCAGCCAACCCTACACACATGAGAGGGACCTGTCATGTCCTCAGCACGCATTACACTCATGGCTAACTCAAGAGACACAGAACCAGTCTTGCTTGGCAGGGCTTGGAAGAGCTAATGTAATGGCCTGCTGCTTGCCTTTCTCCAGGAATGACAGAGGCAAGCTCGGCTCGACAGGAAGGATTCAGTAAGGAGAAGGGTCTAGGTTCAGAGGGCTGTGAGCTATTTATTTCAGGAATCATTCATAGCAAGTGCTTTCCTACTATGGAAACAACTGTGCTTTTAGGGTACTGCACCCAGGTCCCACTGCCCACCTCTGGGTCCCCCTAACCTTCAGCAGCACTGCTGGGGCCGTCTGGTCGGGGGGTCCCGGTGGTGCTCTTTTTCCGGCGGTGCTTCTTCCGGTTGGAGTGGGGAGATGGGGGAGGCTCCAGCTTGGGGCTGGAACTGAGTACCTCAGCTGGGCCACTGGCTGGTGAGGGGAGAGGTGGAGAAGTGTGGGAAGAGAGAGGAGAGCGGGGCACAGGGTATGGGGAGAGCCAGTCCTGCTCCCTCTAGGTGGGTGTGCAGGGCACCTTCTCTGGGCCAAGGGCTGCCCAGGCCTCCCAGCCCCAAAGATTCCTGCCCTGGAGGAGGAAAACTAAGAAGAGCTGGGAACTTAAGCAGAGCAGGATAAGGCAGAGGGGGGCAAGTGCTTCTGCAGCCTGGAGGGGTGGAAGGCGGCCCAGGGAACTCACAGGGAGCTGAAGCCCCAGNAGCTCCGCACCAAATTTATCCTCAATCACACTCCCCGCTCCTCACAATTAATAGCAGAATTAGAAACAATCAGGGAGCTGCCTAATTACTGTCAATTAGAGCGCGCTAATCAAGCTCCGCTCCCACACCCCGCCCGGCGCTCACCACTAAATGTCAAACTTCATTAGAGGCAGACACACTCCCTCCTTCCCTGACTAACTCCTTCCAGACTCAACAGAGGGGCTTCACCAACGCCAGACGGGCCATGGGTCGGCGACCCAAGGGTCCATGCTTACTTTCCCCAAGGTGGCCTTGCTCTTGGATGGGGACATGTAGGGGATCTTCTGGCTGTTGTGCACAGAGCAGAGTGGCTGGGCTGTTTGTACTGGGAGGGCAAGGTGGGGGGGGGTCTCTGAGAGGCCTCTGGGAGAAAAGTAAAAGCACCCCCAACTGAGTAGGAGCTCAGGAGGGTGGGCAAGCAGGGCAGAAAGGGTCCGTGGCCAAACAGTTACAGGATTGGGGTAGATAGTACTTGGGAAGAGCACTGGGAACCGGGTGGATGAAAGGCAGCTTCCGGCTCTTTGAACAGGGCAGGTCCAATCAAAGGGAAGCAGGACGTGGGAAGAGGCCTTTCAGGATAGCCCTGCAGGGACTAGGACCCTCTCCAGAACGGCGGTCAGTGCGGCCCCAGACACAGCTCTCACTGTGTACAGCCCCCAGCCTCCAATCTCCCTATTCTGCTTCTCTGTCCCCCTGCCGAGAGGCTGATGAGCTGACTGTGCAGGGGGCTGATGGGGATACAGGAATGCTACCAGCAATGCTTGGGGCCTAGGAAGGAGGAGCTACAGAGGGCAGGCCTGCAGTGCTGGTTGAGGGTCCACGACTAGGCCTGGGGCCAGAGAAGCTGGTTGCTGGAGAAGGGACTGAGCCTCTGAGGCACCCAGCCCTGCAGTACAGTATCTGAAACAAGCCCTGAAATTTTCTGCTGGGCCCCAACCCATCAGACTCCCAGATCCTGGCCTCCCTCTCTGTTGTTTAAGCAGATGCCAGAAGAGGTGGGAAGTGGCAGAGCCACCACTCACCAGGGTGCTGCATGCTGGCGGGCAGGGCAGCTGCCTCACTCCACTGGTCAGCACTGGAAACCGAGCAGGAGCGCTGGTGCAGCCCCTGGGGGCGCAAGCCAGCCCAGGCTGAGCTGCTGTGGGGGCGCTCAGAATGCAGGGATGCGCTGCTGGCCGAATGGGGGGCACCTGGGGGAGGGGAAGGATCAGGCTGGGAGAAGGGGCAGGTGGGGGCTGCACAGAGATAATGTGCTAAACAGGTTGCAGGGCAAAACCTGAGTTAACTCCAGCAAGACAGCGACCAGAAAGGAGGGCCTGGGCTTCACTGGGTAGTGAGACAGGCTCACTGGGGTGTGCCCAGGGCCTCCTGCAGCCTCCATAGCTGAAGGAGATGACTTCTAGCCTTATGTCCTCTTTTCTCCAAGAATATAAAGGACCACACTCATCACTGATTGGGAGCTGGGAAAGGCAGGGGCATGGGATGTCACATGAGGTCATCCATATCTGAGGTCTCCTGGCCAAGGCTAAGTGCTACAACCTGTCACTCTCCTTCCACATACCCCACTTAGGTCCCCGCATCTAACATTTTGGTCGGCATGTCATTTGCTTTGCCTCAGCTTTGCTGCCATTCTGACGAGAAATAAGTGTATCAAATTCAAGTAATTATGTCTAATTAGTATTAGTAATTATCCTGTTGGGCTGGAGAAAATTAATCTTTCGTTTCCCATCAGGGAAGAATGGCAGAGCCAAGGGGAATCGAAGGCTTGAGGAGTTCAAGGCTGGGCGGGCACAGCCCACCATGGGCAAAGAGGATGAACATTCGGCTTTCTCTGGCTTCACCCAGGGCCCGGCTTGAGGCCTTCTACAGAGCCTGTGTCACTTACAGGGCCTAGGAACCCAAGCTTCTTTCCCCTCCTTCAGTGTCCCCAAGACTCAGGGTGGTGATGAGGCCGGGAAGAAATGGCACAAGAGATGGCCTAGGACAGGTGGGACAAACCCAAATGGTTTCAGGCCTCCTGAGAAGCTCCGGTGTGGAGGGTCAAGTGGAAGCTGACGGTCTGGAGCCAGCCAAAGCTGGAGGAGGCAGGCAAAAGGCAACGGCCAACAGCAGGCCCTGTGGCCTGGCAGGCAAGCATGTGATCTGGTTTCTGGATGTCTAAGGAAGCACAGAACTGAAGTTGAAGCAGCTCCAAGAGGAAGGCAGGGAGGGCCCTGCTGCACACGCTCTGAGGAGGGGCCCTTCAAGGCAGAGATGAGCTTGATGCCACCCTTCTGTTTGCAGTAGTACCCACAATGACTGGACATGGTAAGTGCTTGTAACACAAACATGGTACCCAGGCTTCAGCTTCTACCCAGACCCCTTGCTTCTCCCAACTTCTTCCTAGTCTCTATGCCTCCTGGATTCCAAATAGGACCCTCTAATCCCTTGCCTGGACCAAAGGTATCATAGGCCCAACTTCCTCCCCACGCCCCCCAACCCAAAACCCGGAGGGAAGGAAAGTGCTTTCCTTTTCTTTGTTAATTCTCCCCTCATTACGCCTGCAATCCCACAATCAGTGTGCACTGTAATTGTCGAATTTGATGCTAATGATTAATGAATTAAACATGGAGCCATCAATTAGTCCTCCGAGGATAATTCTGCATAAAGCAGCGGATAATGTAATTACAGTAACAAAGATAATGAGATGTTAACATCGCCCGGTGAGCGAGAGACATGTGTGAGTGTGCATGAGGGTCGGTGTCAGCATGCGGCAGCGGGAACTCGTGCTTGGGAAGCGTCATCCATGTGTTTCTGTGTGTGGGTGCTGTAATTAGAGGAGCGAGTTGCTGGGGCTCCCTCCTGCATCCCACTGTGGCATCTTAGGTGCAGGCTAGGTGGGTGGGCCCAGGATGGGATGGGACAGCCCAGGGCATCTTGCTTCTTCCACTTTTTGGGAGATACCCCAGTTTTCCTCTCACTACCCATCTTCAAGGAAAGGTCTGCTTTTCAGCCACCTTACTCCTTCCCTCCTCCCTCCTGTGGTACTGACAAGAAACCCCATGAGGAGGTTGGCCAGTGAAATGCTGGGAGACATCCTAGTGGCTCAGCACTGAGGACAGCATATGAGCCATTATTCTTGCCACCAAGGCCAGGCTCTGCAGCCCACCCTATTCAGCAGGCTCTCAGCAAATTACCCTCATAGGTGGACTACACCTTCCTTGGCCTGCTTCCTTCCCACTGCCCACTAGAGCTCTCCCTGTATACACTTCAAGAGCTCCTCATTTCTGACTCAGATGACTTAAAGGAAGCAACAGAATAAATCCTAGCTCCCACACCTACAGAAGGATTTTATAGCCAGATTAGTTCACCTCTCAAAGTCTTTGTTTCCTCCTGAAAACAGGACACTAACCTCTACAGCACTGCTGTGGCCCTGGTTCAGAGACATCCACTGTGCTGGCACAGATCAGCTGATGATGTCAGGTCCCTCTTTCAGCCCTCCCCACATCTCCAGCCCATTCAGAATGAACCAACCACAAATAAGGTACCATGCTCCAAACAAGGACCATTCTTATAGGGTGGTAGAGTATAGCTCAGTGGTAGAGTATTTGCCTACTATGCACAAGGCCCTGGGTTCGAATCCCACCAGCATTTACAGGGAACAATTCTTTATTGTTTGGGGTCTGTCCTATCCATTCCACAGGACTCAGTATCCTTAGGCCCATCTATGTTCTCTCAGTATCTATGACATCTTCCTATCATATGACAAGAACTCCCTACCCCCTTACATCCTTACCTCCTTACCCTAGGCAAGGTGGCACATCTCAGGGGAAAATCTACATAACTATGAGTGGGCCTCTGGGGCAAGGCACAAGGTCAGCACTGGTAAGCACCTGAGCAGCAGCTTCAGGGCAAGTTAGGACAACTGAGAACACTGAGCCCTGCAGAAAGGTCCAGGAATCCAGGGCAGGTCTAGGAGCAAAGAAAGTGAGTGAGGGGAGGAAAAGAGTCTAGGGAGGATGAATGGTACTAGGATCTGGGGACAGAGGGCCTTCCCTGAGACCACACTGTTACATGAAGAGGGAAGAGTACAGTCAGGGACCAGAAGGTGGCTTCGTGATTAAAAGCACATGCTGCTCTTCCAAAGGACCTGGGTTTGATTCCCAGCACCACACCAGGTGATTCACAACTGCCTGTNACTCCTGCCCCAGAGGAATCTAGATGCCTCTGGTCCCTACGGACACTGGCACTCATATTCGCGCAAACATACACAAACATACCCACACATGTGCACACAAGCACACACTCCCACACACATAAAGAACAGAGCCATAGAAAAGCTGTCCAGACACAATTGTCAACTTGTGGTCCTGATCCTCCATTCCCCATGGGTGGACAGAGGACAGGTCTCCTGACCTCCTGAATCACACTGGGTTTAGACCCAATGTTTTCTGTGCAGAGACCCTGCATCCACCTCAGACCTGAGATGGTTGCCTGGGTAATCCCAGGCAACTCTACCCCACTCCTGNGACAAGCTGAGTCNCTGGCCTACCTTAGCTAAAATGGCAGGGAGGCAGTCCAAGGATCCTCACACCCTGTCCCAAGGCTCCCAAGCCCCAGCTGATAGCCAAGGCTATCCCAACAAGCTCCACTAGGTCTGCATATAGGTCTAGGGGAGAGGACCTTCTTCAAGTGTGACCTTGGCTGGTGAGCACGTCTGAGGCTCTGATGTCTAGGCTGAGAAGCAGCCTGTCCACGAGGCCCATTCACATCTACTCCCCCATTTCTAAACCCTCCCCACACTCTCATCACAGCCATCACCTCACCTGCGCCCCCACCCAGCTGTGTGTTACTCCGTTCCATGGCCAACCCATTGGCACGGGGACTGGTGCCTGGGGCTGTGGTAGGTGTGGCTCGGGGCAGGCGCTTTCCAGGAACTTTCACTGTCGTCCGTAGGAGGTCAATCTCCTTGCCATGGATGTTCTGCATATAATCCTGAAGGTGCACAGATGACAGAAGATACATTAGGCTCCGCTCTCCTCAGCAGCTTGTCTCCAGTACTATCTAGGCCTCTTCCCTCACTGCTAACTGCTGTGTGTGTCAGGGGTCGGGGATGGGCAGCATCGACACACACCTACCTAATCTCAAAAAGCAGGTCTTTGAGGCCCAACCAAGTCTCCAAATCTGGATCACACCCAAGTCTTCACAGTGCCCAGAGGGGAGGAGTTCAGCTAGGAAGATAGGATGAAGGGCCGACAGAGGCTCTGGAGCCAAGCGCTTAGGCTCAAGGCCATGGCTTAGGTGGTAAAGAGAGAGGCTTACGGAGAGAGCACCCGTGTGCCTGAGGAGGGGAAACATCGAACTGATTTAAGGACAGTGCAGTCCCAAGTTCCCACAATGCTCCTATCACAAGCTGGGCACTGAGGAATAATCAGCCCTCAGAACAGCCCCGGAAAACAATCTGTTGACTAGTTTATAGGACAGTCTTTGACTCTTTCTGATGGACTTGGGAGTGTATCGACGCACGTCAGTGGGACCTGTCATCATCAGGCTGTCATCTGCCCATCCCTGGGTTGTGTGTTATGCACAATATATGTACAGTTCATTTATCAGTATATTTCAAATCCCAACCAGTTGAGTGAGGTGTTTCCAGGCTCAACTCACGGCAATCCTCCTGTCTCAGTCTCCAGAGTGTTCTTTGCCCTATGTTGGAGATGAAGAAACTGAGGCTCAGGAATGTCAATCTGCCCAAGATCACAGTGGGTACTGGAGCTTGACCAAGCCCAGGTCTGCAGATTGCCAAGGCTGTGCTTCACAGGTGACATCCTTAGCTTGCCTAAAAATCATGGCCCCAGGATTACAGAACCCTCTGTCCCTATAGCTTCTGGTTAAAGCTGAACCTGACCTGGAGCCTGGCTTTGACCACAACTTCCCACCCCTCTCTCCAGACTGCTTCAACTTCTGCATCCTCATGTCCCTTGATAGTTCTAAGCTCTCAATCTCCATACTATGACAAAATTCCTGTGCTGGTGCTGTATAACTTCCTGAGAGAAGAATCTAGAACTGTATTGATCAGACATAAAATCAGATTTGCTCATTAAAGTTCTTGAAATCTTGTATAAGCCCTTGCCTACATACAGCCCCAGGAAGCCTAACTGAGCTTGTAGCCATCTTGGCTCTCAAGGTGGGCGCTGCCACTTTTCTAGGCAGACAATCTTCAGGATGCTGCTCCTCCACAGGTGTGTTCAGGGTGGAGCTTTGATCCCTGCCACCACTGTCTGTGCCTTCCTGCTTTGTCTCTTCCTGTGACAAGGCCTGGCTCAGACACACTTGTTCTGAGATTTTGCTCATCTCTCTTGGATTCACAGAACAATCCACCAAGAAATTGAAGAGAATAGCCTCCAACCCAGGAGGACCCTGGCAATTCTGGCCTCCAGGTTGTACACCCACAGAGCTCTAGCTACAGCTCTGGGCCTCACCAGCACCTGACTACACCAGATGCCACATTTCGGGCAACCAATACAGCATGAGGCCTAGAGCTCAGCTGTGCAGAGGCGCCTGCAGGCCCCTTGTTGCTCCCCCCAAGGACTGCCTCATCTGACCATTCTCTGCCCCATCAGGCACCGTTGCTGGTCCTCTGGTCTTTATTTTCGTGTTTAGTATGTAACGTCATGTCTCAATCTTCCTCTCTACCTCCATTCCAGGCTTGGTTCTACATGTTCTCATCTCCAGTTCCTATACATACTGATCTCTGGTTCCTGCTCATCCTCATCTTCAGTCCTTATATATATATATATAAAACCACATCTTGCATCAGCTGCTCCAGACAACTGCCAACAGCTGGCTGGGCCAAAGGCCCAGCTGTAGTCCCTCTCCTGAGGGAGGGGCTTGGGTTGCTCCAGTTCGCAAGGAGGTCACAGCAATTATAATTGTCTTTAGGCCCTACTCAAGCTCTGAGATGCCCAAAGCTGGGATGTAGCACAAGAAAATGACCCTAGGCCAAGAACAAGAGCTGCACAGAGGGACTTCGTTTAGGGTCAAGGAGCCAGAAGCTGGCTAGCAGAGAAAGGACTGTCCAACTTCTGCATCTGACTACACCATATCCTGTGGCTTGGGCAGGGTGACACCCTCAGAAGTTTGGGCCAAGTGTTGGGCTACTTGATGCGGCCTGGGCTTGGAGGGCATGGTGAGGAGCCTGGAGGAGCAGCAGCAGGAACAGGGACCTCAGGCAGAGAGCAATAGCGTTTCCCTCCGTCAGCAGAACAGGGGAGCGTGGTGGTGGCAGCGGCTGCTCAGGAGAGCGGTCACCACGGCTGCCTTTATTACCCACCATCAAACAGCAATTTCTTCCCCAGCCTCCTCGCTAATTACCCAGCCAGCGTTCTCATCTCGTTTTATTACTGGAATTAACAACGAGTTCAGAGCGTGGAAAGCTATTAAGATGTGTGATTAAGCCACATTCAATTAGTTTCTACAAACAATTTAATTGATGTTGCAGATAGAATTAACAGAAGGTGATTGTGTGAATGGCTCCGCTGGCTGCAAAATGGGGGAGGCTGTGGCAGGCTCTCTTGGGCCAGGCGAGATTCAGGCTTGAAGCTTGTGGCCTGCCCACCAACTCATGCTCCACANGCTGGGCCCAGCCACCTCCATTAGTGGGAGAGGCCTAGACATTGTGGTGCTGGCTTTCAGGTGAGACCTGTCCCCTTCAGGGGAGTCAGACAGGACCTATCCTGAGGGAGTCTCTATGGTGACTAGAGGCCCCTTCTCTCACTTGATCTTGCCCAAAAGGCTGAGAATTGTCGGGGCCTTTCTTTCACTGTCAAGATTAAGATTCCAGCATCTCAGGGATCCATGATTCTTGTAGGTTAGACTGCTAGGTCACTGCTGTGCTAACGCACTTCTGAGGTTAGAGGAAGGTGTCAAATGGGAAATGGAGGGGAGCAAGCAGCAGCAGGAGAGGGCAGGCAAGCCAAAGCCACAGGCCAGGTGAAGAGGGAAAGAGCGAGCCCAGGAATGAACTGGGCCTGAGGGCACAGCCTCACAGCTTCTGTGTCCAAGGGGAAGCTTTCAAGGGAACTAGCAACTCCTCGAGGAGAAGACTCTACAGGGAAGGCCAGGCTGACTGCTCTGTCAGTGCCTCCTGACATCCAATGGGAAGGATCGGCTGTTTGGCTGCCTGACCCAGCGATGCCATTCAGGATACTAGCCACACAATGCTCACAGAGCCCAATGGACCTGGAGGGTTAGAACTCAAGAGGCTAGGCTAATTAATGGGCTGTCCCCTCTTAGAGTTCACCCTGCAAGGGCATAAGGGCAGGTCTGGTAGTTCCTAGCCCCCAGGTCCTTCACAGGCCCTTCACAGGTACAGGACACAGTCCAAGCATGATGAGAAGGACTCTTGGGAAACTTGGACGCCTAGCCAGGCCTTTGGCAGCTTTTCCTGACTTACTTTCTGTTCTGACTTTTTCAGCCAGACTCAGAGGTAGGTGTTCTTGGCAAGCACTGGCAAATCTGGGTAATGTTGATGATGACGATGGATCCACATCTTGGCTCAATTACTAGCTGGGTGGCTTGAACATGCTACAAACCTACCAAGCCACTACTTTCTAGCTGTGGCTGTAGAGATAATGGTCTTACTGCCTTCTCTCTTTCCTTCTGGTTCCCAAACCAGAACCTAGCTTGATACAACTGACCCTACCCCATGATTCCATCTCTCTTCTTCACCCTGGCTCCCCCCATTTTTTAGTACAAGGAATAGCAAAAGAGATTAACCCCCACACCCAGCCACAGTTGCCCAAACAGAAAGACACTGCTGAGGATGCAGGCAGGAAGCGGCTGAGGCCACCCACACAGGAGGGAGGCAGGTGTCCTAGTCAGCTAGTCCTCAAGCTCCTTGGTCCAGATGTAAACACACAGAGAACATATGCCAACCTGCCTGGTGGACAGAGGGTGAAACATGACTCATGAGAGTTGGCAGGTGCTGGCATGCTTCTGGGCCTCAACACACAGCCCAGTTCCTCCTGCTATAGAGAGGACCCCTCAGATCCCTTTTGTAGGGAACACCTTGAATCTGTCTGTCTAGCACATATTCCTTCAGACCTCCACGGGTGCAGGGCTCCACGGTGAGGCCTTATACCTGCAGAGGGCACTGTTGGCCTAAGACACCTTTTATCTCCGCAGTCAGTGCAGCCGAAATTAGCCAACTGCTTCGTACTGTCTTTTGAGGGCATGGGAGAAGGCCGAGGACTGTGTGAGAAGAGCCTGCTGGAGTAAACGGATGTGGGCCCCTCATCTCTCAGGAACCACTACTACCTGGCATTCTGGTACAGGATCTAAGAGGATTAACTTAACCAATGTTCCCTGAGCTAAGGGCAAAAAGGCCAGTACCCCAAGGAATCAGAAGCGGGGAAGGTCAATGGGAATCCCAGGCTGCAAACTGGCCTGAATGGAGACGTCCCCAAGGCCTGCTCTGCCCAGGCCCATATCCACACCAGGTCTCTTTCTCTAGAAGGTTGTTTGGGTAGGCCTCTTAGGACCAGGTAATGGCCAGGAAATGCAAACCCTGGAACCTGTAGGGCAGGGCCTCCCTAACATCGTGTGCAGACTTAAAGATGGGTTAGGGACCCTCTGAGGCAAACCCAGAGCCTCTGGGCGGGGGTTGGGGGGAGGTGGGGCTGGCCCACGTGCTGTGCTCGAGGGGCTTCACAGGAGAACTCATTAGCCCCACAGTGGGGTGGTGACAGAGATGGATTCTGGTGACAGCTGTGTGCTGGAGCCACGCAGTGAGGGGAGGAGAAGGAAGGAGTGTAGGGAGAGCTGCCACAGGGGCCACATTATGATCATTGGAACACCCATGCCCCCACTGCTGGGGCACAGGCCATGTGTTCTCCAGACCCTTCTACTCCTCCTAGACCAAACTCAACATCCTGGCTCACCCATCATCCCTGGGCCAGGAGCCTAGTGCTCCTCATTGGCATGGTCAGCTTGTTTGGCAATATCCATGCCCTTGGCCACAGAAGTTCTCTAGTTACATGGGACATAGAGCCCGGCTGGCAAAGGAGGGATACGCTGGCCGCAATAGCCCAGCAGCACCAGCCCAGCTTAGCATAGCTGGTGGGGAGCTCGCTTTACAGGAAAGGCAAAACCTGGGTCCTGTGCTCTTCCCAAACTATTAAGTATGATGCGTTCTCAAAGGAAACCCCATGAGATCACCAAGAGTCCCTTATTCTGTCTCCCGCCCTCATCCCCACCCCTTCTCCTAGACTCACGTGCAGGCTGGGGTGGTAAGTAAGCAACCCGTTGTCACAGAGCGTCACATACTTCTTCTTCCACTCCTTGTTCAAGGACTTGCCGCTCCTTTTTAGCAGGATGCCCTAAGAATAGAGGTACAATTACGGACCAGGAGTCAGCCTGTGGAACACTGTGCCCCAAGGTCAGGGTTCTGACCAGAGACCACGAAGGTCTCTGAGTTCTGTTGCCTGGAACCCGATTAGAGGCCAGGAGCCAGGCTAGCACAGAAAGGTCATGATGTGATTAAGTAACTCAACCCCCACCCTGTTTTCTGCTGAAACCACTGCATCTNAGCAGANGGGTTAAAGACCTCCAGGCGCACGAGGGAGAGCAGGGGGACATTTTCCCACAGGCTTTGCTTTCACTGGCCATCCAGTGGGAAGCAGTTTGAGCCGCTACTAATCTAGAAGACTCTACAAGAGAGAATGGCTACAGAGGCTTCTGGTCTTCTACCACCTGAGGGAGCTCCAATATAGGGCAGAAAAAACTCCTAACCGTCCCAACAATGCCCCAGACCTCATGCTAAACACCAAGAAATCCAAGCCTCCCATCTCAGCCACCAAACTTTCTGAGTAAGTCAGTAAGATATCCCTTGCCCCCCAGTACAGGGGGTTTGCTTTGTAAGCGCTCTACCAGCAAGCTAGACCCCCAGCTTTCCTTTTACAGCAGGCTCTNACTGAATTGTCTAGACTGGCTTCAGACTCACTCTAGAGCCCAGGGGAGCCCAGAACTGACTATCTTCCTGCACCAGCCTCCTGAATAGGTGGGATTACAAGCCTACACCACAAGGGCTGGCATGGTACGCTTTTCAAATGTGGAGGGCCAATAGGAAGGACAAGAGCCAGGCCTATGAGACAAGGACATTTGTGTGGGTTATGTTCGCTAATAACTCTCGGCACCCAGCATGACACCTGGGCCATTGCAGACACTCAGAAGTCTGTTGGAAGAACTGGAGAAAAAGCACCCTCCCCCAANACTGTGCTGGTGGCTGGCAAGAGATGAAGACAGGACATAGAACCTGATGGGTAATACCCACCCACAGCCTTCCGTCCTTCCTCTCTGGGAGAAACCTACTCCTTTAATAGTCCCTTAAAGAGGTCCCAGCACTGCTCTGAATCCCTCCAAGACCACAACATAGGAAAACAGCTGGGAACACAGGCTCTACAGATGGACAGCAGGTGGCTGGTCCCTCAAAGCTCCCAACTCAGTACAGGTAGGAAGAGGCATGCGGTTAGACTCACAGACTGNGATTTGGTGGGAGGAGTTATGACAGACATTTCTGGCACAGCAGGAAGGTATATTCTGGGCTCTCCGTGGGACAAGGGTGATAATGCACATGTGTGGAGGCAAACAGTGGGCCCTGCCCTCAGCTAGCCAGTAAAAAAANCATGGAGGAATGCCAAAGAGCCGGCCAAGTATCAGATTCAGCCACACCCTTCCCTCCGAGTCTTTTTTGATCTAGTGGATGAGATTAGAACATGTAATTAAGGGGTGAGGATGGTGGCACATGCCTGTAGCCCCAGGGCTTGAGAGGTTGAGGCAGAAGGCAAGTAAAGGGCCAGCCAGCCTAGACTAGATTTAGGATTTGCAAGTGTTCTCACCCCTGGCCACTAGGGGGCGAACTGGAAGCTGAGGAAGAGTGCTCAACCCGGGATGCCTGGACAGCTTTAGTTCCCAGCTCCTACTTTTCAACACTTCTCACATCCTTGGTAACTCTCCTCCTCCTTCCACCCCCAAGAGACAAATGTCACTACAAGAGATGCAATGGTACTCGCAGCATCTGGGGACATACCCTGCTTCCTGATGGTAAGACCCTACCCTCAAACAGAACTTCTGAGGACAGCCTGGGATAATTTTTAAGAGCCATCAGTTCCCCAGTCAGATTGTCTGTGAAGGAACCTGGGAAGACTGCCCTGCCTGTGGCTGTAGTGTCCCTGCCATAGGCCAGAGGTAGAAGCAGAGGAGAGCCAAGTTACTCCCTCTCCCTGACCCATAGCAATGGCCCCCAAGGGCAAGCAGCCTCTGAGGACAGACAGCCATCAGGAAAGCAGAGGGAAGGAAGCCATCTCCTGGGAGACCTTGGGGGACTCACAACTTTCTTGATGTTCGTCATCACAGGGCTCTCCTCTCACTCAGACCCCAGCTTCAGGCCTCTCATACCTGAACCCTGCACTGTCACTAGTTGTAAGCCATTGCCTCTAAGCCCCAGGCCCAGCTCTCTTCCCTGCCACCAGCTGGCTAGGAGCATCCAAATACCACAACAGCTCTGAGCCTGTGTGGGTCAGAGCAGCCTGAAGACCACCGGACCTACCCAGATCCTCCTCCACCTGGCTAGGTCACAAGTCAGACTGCTGCGGAGGCAGCTCAGGAGGCGAAGCCCTCTCCGCCCAACCGAAGACCCGGCTCCCTTCTGCTTAATGAGGCTCGTTAGCAAAGGACGTGGGCGTGGCGCCCAGGGCTGGCCAACAGGCTAGAGGGCGGTAGAGCGACCCTGGCCCCCACTCTCCACCCAGCCTTACTGCCCCCACCCTCCAGCCCGGGTTTCAAGAGGGAGAGAAGCTGCGGGGTTCCCGCTCCCTCCCTGGCCGGCCGGCTGCGCACCACGGAGCAGGAAGCAATCTGGGGCGGAATGGGAGCGGTGCGGAGGCGACAGCCCCCAGAGGACCCGTTCCCGCCGCCGCCTCCCTCCCAGCTCCGCCAGCCGACTTAATTGCGGAGTCCGGATTGATTGGGAATGCAAATGGCAACTGAAATGCAATCTCCACTCCCAGCAGGAGCTAGGGGGAGGGGAAGGAACCGAAATGGGGAGCACGGGACAGGAGGGCGGGGAAGGGGAGGGACCATGAATGTGGCGGGGTGAGACCCGATGGGCGGGTGGTGAGATCGGAATACACCCAGGAGGGGCGCAAGGGTGCATCTGAGGAGAGCGTTGGTCCCCCTTCTTCCCCCATGGGTGGGGCCTCCCAGGTGGACACACAGATGAGGGACCTCATCTCCAGCACAAAAGACAGACACCAGGCCAGACAGCTACCAGGGCCTCAATTCAGGAGAGGCCTTTCCAAGAAGCTTAGAGAAAGTAACACCCAAGTGACCACCTGACTTCCAGGTATAAGTTGAAAGTACTCTCTCCCCCCCACCCCTGCATGTGGGGAACTCAGAGAACAAATAATCCAGCCTCCAGCTACTGCAACCCCCAGGCAGGAAAGCAAGTGGGAGCTGAGGCAAGCAAGTGTTCTCATTCAGTCATCAGATGTGTTTGGGTGTGTATAACACCACCACCACCACCACCACCACCACCACTCTGAACGCACCTGCCATTCTCACCCTCCCACTTCCACACAGCCTGGTGACTAGGCTGCATCCATAGTGCACCAGCAACAGAAGGCCCTGGACCTTTATGTCGGGACTCCTGGGATCCAGACAGAAACAGGGTCCTGTGTCATGACATGTGGANACAGGAACACACTGGCATACTGAGGGACAGGAGGGAGGGGACTCTCACTGCTGCCATTCCGTGCTCTCAGCCTTTTCAGGTGACTACCCTCCCAGAAGACTGACCCAATTGGAATGGTCCCTGCCAGACATAAATTCTGTCAACAGACAGATGAAGAAGAGAGCAAGAGAAAGAACAGGGTGGGCCAAGTGGCTCCCTGCCTCACTCTCTGGGCCTTGTAAGCTTCCTGGGACGCTTAGAGCATCAGAACTCCCTCCCCCATTTTGGGGGGGGGGTGGTTTCGAGATAGGGCTTCTCTGTGTAGCTTTGGCACCTTTCCTGGAACTCACTCTGTAGACCAGGCTGGCCTCGAACTCACAGAGATCCGCCTGCCTCTGCCTCCCGAATGCTGGGATTAAAGGCGTGCNCNACCACCNCCCGGCTCCCCCTCCCCCATCTTAACACATGATGCAGACACAGGGACTGGCCTGTCCCTAATAGCTCACACTGCCAGTGGACNCACAAGTCTCTGGAAGGGTTAGACACGCCTACAGGCCCTGGCCAAATTCAGCTCTAGTGCTCTGGCCACATCAACCTCTTCCGGGGTCAAAACCTGGCAACATGTCCCTCCGCAGCTGCCAAATACTCAGAAGACCTATACCACACCAGTACCAAAAAGGGTCCATTTGGCACACTCCTAGCAGATGCCCGCTCATTCAAATGTCACCCCTCCAGTCAGTAGCACTGGAAAGAGCTCCTATTCAACACATGTACTACCACCTTCATCAGTCCATGCCTTTTCCAGCACAGGCGTCCCCATTAGGCTTGGATGGCCCAGTGCTCTCAGGGAGTGACTCAGAAAGGAGGCACAGAGAGAGATCAGAAGGTGACAGCTCTACTAAATATTTTTCTTTAGAAGAAGGTGCAGAAATTNACATGCTTTCTTGATAAATACACCTCACCCCTCATCAAAGAAGTTTCCACTTGCACAGAGAATAAATGACCACGGAACGCCCAGCTCTAAACAGGACATCTATAACACAACCCCACACTTAAAGCTTAGGGAGTATGACAGAAGAGGGGGCAGAANGATCTAAGAACCAGATGACCAAGATAATGTCTTTTGGACATGACAGTGATGCTGCTGAGGGAAGAGAACCAGTGTTCTTCGGGGACGAACCCCGACAGGCTGCCTATGCCTAAGCAGTGAGCCTTAAATCCACACACATACAGGCAACAGTACCTGGAAGTAGATGAGGAAAAAAGGTAACAAGAGATGCTCACAATGGTAAAACTGTGCCAGTAAGTCCCAGACGCGATCAGCCCTCAGTACTGCCTCTTACTCATGCTCCTTTTCGTCTGGCTTGTGTTTTTAAGACAGGGTCTTAAAACTTGAGCCTGCCCCCAGGGTTCCTTACACAATCCAAGCTGGCCTCCTGCCNTTGTCCCCCAAGTCCTGGGGTTACAGACATGTGCAACCATGCCCAGCCCCTTATGTTACTGCCCTCAACTCTTTTCCTTAGCCCAGGGTCCAGGAGGCCCTCCTCTCCAGGAGGCCCTCCTCTCCAGGTTGTACCAAAGAACCACTAGGTTTGTAAGCCAACTAACTGAGGGCGACAAGTGGCTCTCTGCTGCTCTCTGGTGGTGATGAGGAGGGAAGACAGCTGTCTAGGGACCAGGTTGCTGGGCCTCAAGCTTCAGACCCAAATCACCTATCCCTTGGTACAAAGGTAGGCCAGGGAGGCCCTGGGGAGACACACATCCTGGGCCAAGAGGAGACAGAGTGCTGACCTGCTTGATGGGGATGGCCCGGCCGCTACCAATGCTGTCTACTTTGCACTCCGCAGCCTTCTTCTCCCGGTCCAGGTCAGCACCTTTTCGAGACTGAAAGAGAAAAGAAGTGGAGTGTTAGGAGGTCTGGGGCCTTTTGGGGAGAACAGCCCGCCTGCAGTTCCCCACCCTCCCATATTCCTCCCTCTCCTGGGCAGCCCTAGCACTGGGTCGGGCCTGGGCGACGGGTCGGGAAGGAACCGAGACACGAGTATTCCAATGGGTTTATTCTTACACACGGCACCATACAGAGCAGCACAGGTCACTGAGCCGGGCCCGCCCCTCACAAAGAGCAAGGACATGAAATACGGAGGGCGCGATGAGTACGCAGCCCAGGGGCTGCAGTGTAAGTGAAGGGAGGGGCGAGGAGAGGTGGCCCGGTGGGGCTGAGGGCTGGCCAGGAGCACAGGGCACGACAACCAGGGAGAGCAAAGTCCGGAAGTGAGCGGGCAGGTGCTCGTTTGCGGCACAGACACATGGCACCGAGCGCGTCGGTGTGGCCCAAGGGGCACAGTGGATGGAGAGAGAGAGGAGAGAGGCCAGAAGAGGCCCTGCGCCCTGCCAAGCTCCTGGGGCAGAGTCCACCCAAATGCGGATCCTAGGAAACAGGGGAAGGGGCCAAAAAGAGGGGGCAAGGCAAGCGCGGTGGCGGCGGCTTCCGGAGCAGGAGCAGGAACGGCAGAAGTCCATGCAGGAAGGAGCAGAGGAGGGGAGGGGCAGGAAAGCTCCCCCCAGGAGCAGCTGGGCCAGCGGGCTTGAGTGCCCCCGCCCCTCTGGGCCTCGTCGCTCTGGCCGGCCGGCGTGGGCCGAGCTCCCTTCTTCTCCATTCAGCGAGCCTGGCGCAGCGTCCAGCCGGGCCTGGTCCCCCGGCAGCCCCCAGCGCGGGCTCCGGCGTTCCTAGCCTTCCCTGGGGGTGGGGTTAGTTACAAAGGTTCCTGTGGGTCTCTGGAGCGGGGAGCTCGGCGGCCGCTTCTCATCTGAGAGCAGTCCCAGGGCCCGGCCCGCCTCCGGCCCCGCACAGGGGGAATGTCCAGAGGTGCTGTGTGTCACCACCTGGTCTTCTAATTTGGAAGGAGTTGGAAAGGCCTTTTTGTTGATGAAAAGTTGGAAACAGTGGCACATATCTGCAAATATCGAAAGAATAAAGATTTTGGCAAGTTATACTTAAGCCCCGCAAAAGTCGGTCAGCACTGGTGAGGGCAGAGACCCAGGCGCCTGGGGAGAGGCGACAGCGGGATGAAGAGGAGGAGGAGGAGGAGGATTTGAGGAGGAGGTTGGAAAAGGAAAGGTGGAGGAGGCGGCCAACTGCTGGGCATTTGTGGCCCAGCAGTCCATGTCAGCAGGGAATGTTCACCACTCTGCTGCCCTGGCCCCATCCCTCCTCTTTTCCCAGGTTGCCAGAAGCCAAGGCACAGGGTCCGGACAAAGGAATGCAACTGCAATGTGTGAGAAAGCCCAGCAGGGGGAGCACGAAGAACTGGGCAAAACTGCTAAAGATTAAAATGCTGCCCAGCAGCTCCACAGACAACACCTGCCTCCAGACCCCTCGGGGGGCTAAAGCCCTCTGCCCCTTTGGCCCCAGGAGGAGGAAGGAGGATGGGACTGTTGTCATTGGGTCTCCAGACTGAATTGCTGGTCAGGATGAGTGTGATGAGCCCTACCCCCAGCCAGGCTGGTAAGCCAAGGGGCTGCCAACAACCAGAAAACCCCAGGAGCCCAGAGTGGCACCTCCCCATGAAGGATGGGAATTGGAACCAGGGCAAGAGTGGCAACAAATGAATACATGGAGTCATGAAGGGGAGACTGGGGACATCACAACCATGCCCAGCGAGGAGTCACCAGTCACAGAACAGGCAGCACACAACAGGATCCCCCTGGAGCAGGTCTAACTCCTCTAGGAAGGATGAAGGAAGGGTGGCCCCAACAGCAATGATGGGGTGAATTCCCAAGATACACCCACAGAGTTGAACATGCCTTTAGGCTGTCTCAGGGACAATGGCGCAAGTGAGGTCACCATGAAAACGATGGAAAGAAAAAATAAGGTTGCCACTGTGAAGATGGAGAAAATGGAAGGGCCTGGAGGGAAGGCCGTGCTCGAAGCAGCGAGGGGTGTGGTGGTGCCAGGCAGCACAGTTGAGGCAGGCAGGCAGCAGAGTACACATGGAGGGAGCCCGAAGGTACTGTGGCGAGGAGGCCAAGCAGGGAGGCAGGGATGCCCTGACGTTGAACCAGCCAGTGGGGGAAGATGGGAGGATGTTAAGAATGGAATCAAGGCAGTGGATGATTGAGACACAATGTTGATGTTGGGGACTAGGCTGTGGAGGGTGCCAATGGTGTCACTGTGACATAGACACCCAAGGGCTTTACAGTAGTAGTAGCAGCAGGTGTGGACATGAGCAGGCAGCCACCAAGACTCTGCATATCTCCATGGATGGAACAGAACAGAAAGGAGAAGCTGTGGGTCTGGAGGGTTGGAGCTGTGTAAGCACAGTGTGCCCCAACAACAGCAGCAGTAGCCGTCAGCAGAAAGAGGCCAGTGAGCGCGCACACCAGGAGCCAGCAGACAGAGGGATGCAGGGCAAAGGTATGTCAAGCAGGGTGGATGTGAGAATGGAGGACAGAGGCCCAGGGGCACTGGCTCTGTCTGGGCAGGGTCCAGAAAGTCTAGCCTGGCCAGCTGGATACAGGCCCAGGCCAAGAGCCAAGCCCTGGCTCTCAGAAAGAGGTGTGGAGTGATGCAGAGGGACGGGCTGCTCACCCACCTTTTGTCTGCCCACAGCTCCTGGAACAGTCCAGCCAGAGCCCCACAGAAGGGCCACAGCCAGGGCAGGGAGGGGCATGGTGTGTAAAAATTGGGATGGGGGTGGTAAGTTCAGGGGCCAAAGAGCTGCGGGGTTGGCCCTGAGCGGGGAGGCTCAGTGGACCCCGGGAAGGGGCATGAGGTTGGTGGGGAAGGGCAAGGAGCTCACAAGGAGACAGGACAAACCTGAGCGGGAGGCACGAGGCAGCGTGGTGAAGCCCAGGAAAAGATGGCTAAGCCTTTGTTAAACCAATCACAGCGGTGGGTGGGAAGCATGAATGTTCCCCTCGGCAGTGGGGTAACGGAAAAAGAGCCGGAAGGCGGACTGGGAGGCCTGGCTGGGACTCTAGCTCGGCCAGCTAACCCTCTGTGTCGCCTTGGGCAAACAGCCTTCCGGCCTCCGGTTCATTAGCTGTTGAATCAAAGGGGGTCAGGGAAGTTAGGCCACAAGTCCAAAGATCCCTTCAAGCTGATACAGAAACTCTAGGGTGTGGGAGGGAGGGAAACTACAGGGGGTGAGCATGTGCACAGGGGACGGTCTGAGGGAAGCCCCTCCTGGGCTCAGAGGTACGGCCTGGAAGATGCTGCAGGTCCACTGAGGAACCTCTAGGAGCCCTGTGTGTCTAAGTGTGAGAGAGACTGCATCCTCTTGACCTGGGGCCGCCTGCCCTCCTGCTCGGGAGCTCGGCGCAGCCCTGCCTGCGCAGTGATGGCAGCTGGGCAGGGAGGAGGACGGGCACGTACCGTAAAGATGTTGGAGCGCCTCTTGGACTGCTTGCGGATGGGCGTGGGGGTGGAGGAGGCAGCGATGGTCTCGATGCGCAACTCCCGCTGGCTGATGCTGGGGGTGGAGGGGACTGAGGACGAGTAGTCACTGAAGGCGCTGCTGCCGCCATTCGTGGCCTAAGAATAGAGAGGGCTGCTGAGAGTGACTTGGGCAAGGGGCGGACAGCACAGGAGGCAGCAGAAGGGCCACTGGCTCCTAAAGGTGGTACTGAGGGGAGCTGGCATGTCCTGGAGGCCAACAGAATCCAATTGCTAGCTACCATGAGGAACTTTACANCTTTGTTCTGGGGCTCTGGAAGGGATTGGATGGGGATGCTTCTGTGCCAACCTGAGAACTATATATCANGGGCACAAGNTAACATTCCAAAATCAGGGACATAGCCTGAAAGTGAACAAGCAGTGGCATCATGGTTTGCAGGTGGTCTGGGACAAGGAAGTAGGTCACCATTTCTGAATCCGCAAAATCAGGAGCAGAAGGGCTGGGGGGCGGGGGTTGGGTTCCCTAAGCTGGGGCTGGGCTCAGGGTGTTGGGCAGTCTCAGGTTTGCTTTGACAAAGTGTATGGCATAGAAAGCATCAGGACCAGTTTGAGGTATAGTGCAGAACAGAGCAGAGGCTGCCGTGCACAATAAGCTGCAGATGGGGAATGGAAGAGGAGAGGAAAAAGAAAGCTGGAAACATTCATAGGATGGAGACAGAGCACACAGAAGTGTCTTCCCAGGACCAGAGAGATGGTGGGTGGAAATCAGGTCTCACTAGAGTGCCAGGCCCCATCTCCAACACTAGACTGACCTAGGGACTGTGATGTATCCCTGGCCTCAGCAGCCTCCCAAGGGCAGGCCAANGGCAAAGGGGCAGGGTGTGACCTTGGCCCTGTTGGTGGAGGTAAGTTTACCACATAAAGATATAATGACATCCTCCTCTGCCCCCTCCTTACCCCTTCCTCCCTCCTCTTTTCATTGAGGAATGGTGTTAAGAATCCTTGTGCCATCTCACAAGTCCTAAGAAGAAGGGTCCTGGCACTATAGCCAAGCTGTCATTGGAAAGCATAGTGGCTGATCGTTAACCACTGTGGATGACTCTGGGCTTGCAGCAAAGGGTGGCGAGGCAGAACAGGAAGGGTATGCAGCTATGAAACCAAGCACTGGCCCACATGTCAAGGGTCAAACACTAACCCAATAAAAGGCCAGCTATAGACAAGTGTCCAAATGATATGATAGGACATGCAATGGCAGGAACTGGCTCAGAATCTGCACATTCCAAGTAGAGCTGAAATCCAAGCATCCTCATGAGGATGTGCTGCTCTTCTAATATAAAAACACTGCCACAGGGCACAGAGGGCCAGTCTTAGTGCCCAGTGGGCTTGGGGCTGTCAGCCACTTCCTCCTCTCTGGGAAGAAGGCACTGCACCTGCAACCAAGTGGAAGTGTTTGTCCATTAGAGAAGACAGGGTCAGGCCTGCCTTAAAGGGCAATGGTGAGCACACCGGAACTTTCTTTTCTTTCTGTGCCTGCTAAGTAAGGTTTCCTTAAGCAGCAGCTTAGGAGACCATTTAAATGGAGTTCACTAGAGCATGTGTTTGTGATGTCTTAGCTGAAGCAGTTGGGAGGGAGGACAGTGGAGTGAATAGCATACAAACTGGGACAAGGGGCAGTCACCACAACGAAAAGGCCAGACCAAGGCCAACCATGCAGGCTACACAGAACTGGAGCCACAAGCCAGGTTAGGAGTTGAGAGGGATGAGTAAGGGTGAGGATGAGGCAGAGGTGCTGGGAAACAGACAGACAAGGCCAGAGAGTCCAGGGAGGTGACCGCACCTGGTTGATATGTACAGCCGGGATGGAGGCAGCAGACACGGCCGAGTGGCTGGGTGAGTTGGGCAGGGACTTGCAGGGCCCAATGGCCAGCTGCTGCTTCTTCCGCAAGGCTACCACTTTCTGGGCCACTGCAGGGAATAGCAAAGTCAATTCTACTTGCTGGAGACAGGAGTGGAAAGCCCAGCTTGGCAGCTCCCCAAATACACATGGCATTAATTGCTTGTCACAGAGCCACCCTATGCCCAGCTCTGGGTCCTGAGTTACCATCCTGGAAGACTCGTTCCACATTGAGCCCATAGGTTGCACACGTTTCGTAGTAGGTGCAGCGCTTCAGGTCTGTGGACAGCTTGCGGGCCCTGCTGTCGTCAATGACACGGGGATTGGCGGCACTGATGGCATCTGTTGGAAGATGGGGGAATCCACTCAGCTGGCTGAGAAGCAATAGACGGTTATGCACTGGTGGGCAGGCAGAGGCCCAAGTGGGGTGCACAGAGCATGGAGAACTCAGGTGCCTGGACCTTGTTTCATTCTACTAATGCCTTTTTGAGTGAAAACAGACCAATGACTTAATTGCTCATTCAGTGAAAACAAATGTGGATAAAGCCCAATCCTAGATTTGGGAAGCTAAGACAAGAGAACCGCAAATTTAAAGTCAGCCTGGGCTACAGAGTGCNACTTTGTTTCATAAATAAATAATAACAGTGAATACTATGGACACAATAATCACATAAATTTCCAGAATCACCCAGAAAAAACAAATTAAAGACCCTGGATTTCAGGCCCCTTGGTGGTTAAGAGCCTGTCACTGCTCAGCTGAGGGTCCCATGGCCTGTTTATGAAGACTTCAATGGTCCACCACCACACCCTGCCATACAGCATGCCCTGCCTCACCCTGTGTGCCCACCAGCACCATGGGCACCTCGCTGGCATTTCGGAAGCTGCAGAGGCGCAGGAAGTAGTTGTACACCGTCTGGAAGCTGATTTCATCCTCCAGGCTGAACACAAACACCACTGCATCCACCCAGGCAGCAAACTGGGGAGATAAGCAGAGTGAGCACCCACTGGCCCTGCTGAACTTGGGTACTAGGCAGGCATGTCAAAAGGAGCATCACCTGGAGCTCGGGGGGGCCTCCTTCATCTCGGATCAGCAGCAGGTAACTCTGGCCATCCACCACAATCTCCTTTTTAAATCGACCCCCTAGGATAGAACGGAGGTCAGGACCAAACGTAAAGACGGGAATACGTGTGTGTGTGTGTGTGTGTGTGTGTGTGTGTGTGTGTGTGTGTGTGTGTACGCACAGAAGCCCTGGGTTCCCAGGGAGAAGGGAGGAGGATGGGCCAGGAGGGGAGTGAGCTCCATACAGGCACAATGGTGGAGGAAGAGGTCATCTATGGCCAGCCTCTAGGGCAGCCTAGCCTATGACGCTCACCTTCGGGGGACTCTTCTTGGACGTAGGTCCCTGTCAGATATCGGTGCACCAAGGCTGATTTCCCACTAGACAGGTTCCCCACTATGCCCTGCAGAAGAGGAATGGGTAAATCAGTGGTCAGAAGGCACAAGGAAAAAGTAAGACTGGGCTTAAGAGTAAGGAAGGACCATGCAGGTTGGAAAGGTAGAAAGAGGCCCAGAAAATGCCAGGGGAGGGAGGGAGTAAGGCAACAGAGGAAAGAATGGGAGTCAGGAGAACCAAGGTCCAGACCCACAACCTAAATAAAGCCTCGCCCACCCAGCCACAGGGCCTCGCATGGGCCCACTCACCACTTTAAGCTCCGGCACAGAGCGGCTCAGGGTCCACTCTTGGCTGTTCACAAACGAGTCTGCAAAGACAGAGCCACTCCATCAGGGCCACAGGGGTACACACACACCTGCCCTAACCTTCACCACTGCCACCTGCAACACTCCTCTCTCAGGCAAGCCAGAGATTACTGTCCTCCATGGGACCTTGATCTTCACCCCTAACTCCCTAGGGAACAGAGCAAAGACAGTCTTCAGGGCAGGACTGTGAGCTGAGGCTCATCCTGCCTGTACTGGGCTGTTGCCCCTCCTTGTCCTCTTCATGGACCATCAGGGGCATAGATTCCACATGAGCTCACCTGGCCTGGTGCCTGGATGCCTCTCACCCAGGTGAGAGGCTACTCTAGCAGGTCTCAGACCAGACCCAAAATAGGCAGGGCCCTGGCAAGGGGGACCAGTCTCCTTCTTGCGAGTANGAACAGCTCACCCTTGGCAGGGTGGGGCCACCTACCACATTCCTGAGCCAGGGCGAAGAGGGAGGAGTCTCACCTGGCCCAGTACTGTAAAGGCAGGTCCAATGATCTACCAGGCCCTGCCAGGGCTTCTCCCCAGCACCTCTGCAGGAGACCAGCCCCCAGGCTCCCTCTCATTAGGCCACACCCAGCACCATTGGCCCCCTAGACTCAGACAAGTTCCTTGGGAAGGAAAGCCTCTTGCTACTCAGTGCCTCTGACCTAACAGCCAGTGCTCATTTACTCCCCAAGCAAGTCTGGATGGCCTGGCCTGGGCTGGACTTTGTCTGAGCAGTGCTTGCTGTCCTGCCCAGCTCCCACTCACTGGCCCGGCCCACAGATGTTTCACAGCATTATCTCATTCAAGTCCACAATCAGTCCCTGACCTCAGCTGCAGAGGCAGCTAGAGTGAGAGGTCCCAGCTCCCAGTTAGGAAACTCTCCAGTCCAGCCTAGAGCTCCTTTCCTGAGCAGCCATACTGTACGTACTGTATCCACCGTATAGAAAGAGAGTGGCACTGTAACCCACGTCCTTCAGGTCTCCTAGGACACCAGGCCAAAATGCTATGGACAGTGCCATTCGTTGCCTGGAATTCTCTGCCACTGCTATCTCCTCTGGACACTTCCAACGACCTCAGACATACCAACTAGGCGGCGAGGGCACTTGGGTCAGACTCAGCTATCCCAGGCAATGCACACCCATCAGTCTCCACCAGGTAGGTTCAGACCGTTTCTCACATAAACTGTTTTCGGCCAGACTCTAACCAAAGAGGCCACCACGGCGCACGGCGTTCCCCCTTACCGCTCGAAGCGCCCAAGAGTCCCGGGGCCGCGGCTGCCCGGCGGCTCCACAGCGGCGCCGCGGGTGCGGGCTCCCTCCTGCGGAAGCGGCTGGTGAGCAGCTTCCAGAGGCTGGCGGCGGCGCGGGGGCGGCCGGGCTCCGGCGNCGCGCACGGGGCGTCGGCGCCCAGCAGGTCTCGGCGGCTGGGGAAGGTACCCAGGGAGCTGGCGTCGCCGTCGCTGCGGGTGCGCGCGCGGGGCGGCCGGGCAAGCAGCCCCGACTCGGAGCGCCGTATCTCCTGGCCGCGGCGCAGACGGAAGCTGAAGCTCTTCCTGAGCGCAGACAGGCCGCGCCGGGGACTCTCTGCGCTGCGCCCGCCGCCACCGCGGAACACCTGCCAACGCTGGCTACTCCACAGCGACGCGCCCCGCAGGAAGCCCGAGCTCCCCGTGCGGCCAAGCCCCGCGCCCGGTGCCTCCGTCGCCGCCAGCTCTAGACGGTTCACCTCCAGGAACGTCATGCTGGTGGGCCGTGGCCTGGACGCCCGCTCCCCGGAACCGCGGCTGCGCCGGGCGGGCGCGGGGCTGGGCTCAGGGCTGGGCGCCGGCGAGCCGGGCCGTTCCGAAGGCGCAGGGCCCCGACGGCCGTGGCGAGGGCGCAGAAGGCCGAGCAGCAGGCCGCGCGCGCCGGAGGGCGCCGACCCCGGAGTCCCGGAGCACACGCTCCGCGGCCGCGCAGGCTGTTCGCGCGCGGCGCACAAGGCGGCCTGCAGGGCGGCGGCGGTCCGATCGGTCGGGGCGCTNTGCAGGTCCAGCGAGTCGCAGACACTGAGGGCGCGGCGGCAGACGGCGGGCCGCTCCCCGCAGCAGCTCTCCCCCGGAGGCCAGCCCCGCTCCATGCTCAGGGCCCACAGGCGAAGGCCAGGCCCATGGCGAGGGACGCGGGGCTGGGCCCGGGCCGGGGCCGCGGCCGGGGCGCACGGACCTCCGGCCTCTGGGCACCTGGTGCGGGCCAACCGAGTCCCTCAACTCCTCCACCTCGAGCCTGCAAGCCCAGACCTGGAAGGGCCTGGAGCCAGCCTAACCAGGAGAGGCGGCAAGTCTGGCCTGGAACACCCAGGAACGGCGACGCAGGGCAGCCGGCTTGCTAGGGCAGCCCCTGGGAGCCCTCAGAAAACAGGAAATTCCAGCCAGGGCTCCTCCTAAGACTGGGCAGGTAGGTGAGGAGCTGTCATTAAGAACAGGCCAAATAAATAACAGTCCCCAAGCACACCCCCCACAAAGCACCGTTTTGGAGAAAAATTAGCCATTTTCTCATTCTCCAAAGAGAGAAGACCAAGACCAAGGACCCCAGGGACAGCCAAATTCGTTAGAAGCCCAAATTCTGAGNCAGGAGACAGGCCATTCTTACGCCATCTCTGAGNTTCAGACGTCTGTCTGTAAACTAGAGAACTTAGCAAAGTGACAGTATCTCCGTTTTTGGCTCTGACGTTCTTAAGGCTGAGAGGTGCTTGATGCTACAGCGGCTGCTGTTGATGACTGAAGAAGTCTTTTTCTTTGGAGATTATGAAACGCAGAAGATACAATTTTGTTTGGACTAGACTAAAGGGCAGCAGGAAAAGCCAAAGGCAAAACCTCAGNGCTTGGGAGTAACTCCTGAGCCCCCTTCTGCCNCGCTAGGCCCAGGTGATAGCAGTGACAATTTGTGGTACTCACCTGCCTGGAAACTAAAACACCCCTAATTTCAATGTCTTTTAAACATTTGTAGTGTGGGCTGCACACAATCTCCAGAAAATTCAGGTTCACCCCAGGATGGGGCAAAATCTCCATAGTATGATAGACATTGCACTATCAGCATCACTCTCAGTCCCCTGGCCCAGTCAGCCAGCCTCCATCATCCAAAGGACAACTACTAGCACCAGGAACAGATCGGGAGAAACCAGTTTAGGTTAGGGCTTGATTAAGTGTCCCTGGAAACTGATCATCCTCCCGGTTGCCTCCACCCAGCCCAGCCCATCTCCAAGTCCCATCCAGTTTCAGAATCCCATGGTCCCAGATGAAAGAAAGCAGCACATTCCTGAGGGGGCTGGGTTAGGGGAATGCCTGGGAAGGCAGGGCCTCTCCAACCAAGGTGCTCCTAGAAAGGAGAGCTGGAAACTTTCAAGTCCTGGGCTGGATCTCTGGGGCTTTCTGCATTCTCGTGGGACTAGTTATTAAGAGTGGAGAGGATGGTTGCTTCCCTGTTCNTAGCAACAGATGTAATAGGCAGTTCCACAGAGGAGCCTTTCCCAGGATCTCAGGCAGGCCCAGGGACACCGACACAACTCCAGCACTCTTGACTCACACTTTCTAATGTTAAGCTGGCCAGTCTTCCTGAGCTACAGATTAGAAGAATGCAGTNTTTTTACTTTAACTTCCTGTGCTGGTTGGTTTTTTCAACTTCATACAAACCTAGACACATCTGGGAAAAGGAAATCTTTTTTTTTNCCNTTNGNTTTTTTGAGACAAGGTTTCTCTGTGTAGCCCAGGCTGTCCTAGAACTCATTGTAGACCAGGCTGGTCTTCAACTCATATCCTCCTGCCTCTGCCTCCCAAGTGCTGGGATTAAAGGCGTGCACCATCATATCCGGTGGAAGAGGGAATCCTAACTGAGAAAATGCCCCCATAAGATTGCCAAGTCTGTGGGGGCATCTTCTTGATTAATGACTACAATGTGGAAGGGCTCCACCTGCTGTGGGTGGTGCCACCCCTGGGCTGGTGGTCCTGGGTGCTATAAGACATCGGACTGAGCAAGCCATGAAGGAGCAGGCCAATAAGCAGCATTCCTTCATGTGCTCTGCTTTAGTTCCTGCCCTGATTTCTTTCAATGATGGACTGTGATGTGGAAGTGTGAGCAAAATAAGCCTTCTCTTTCCTAAGTTGCTTATGGTCATGGTGTTTACCACAGCAACAGTTCCTAACTAAACAGTTCCCTGCCTTCATCTCTCTGTCCTATCTGTCCCATGCACAGAACTATCCTTCCACAAAAGAACAGAACCGCCCATTACAGCCCCTCCCCAAATGAAAATGCAAGCACGAGGCAGTAGCTGAGGAACCAGTGTTTGAGGACTGAAGGGGACAGAGGCCAAGGTGCCTAGTGGGTGGGTTGCTTAGCAGTGGGAGAACAGCTGGGAGGGGCGAGCTCCAGCCATGTACACACATTCACACACCTGCTCCAAATGCACATGATAACCACAGCTCTGCTCCACATAACCATTATCCACAAAGANCAATAACGCTGGCCTTGAAAGCTCTGTGCTGGAACTGTCCAAACAGGACCAAACCCCACAAAACCAGGCCTCCCTCAGGGCAGCTGTTTCTCACAGCTCTCTTAAGTGTCAAGCTGCATCTGTCCCACAGGTGCTGAGTGGCTCCTTTCTGAAGGATTAGTGATGAATCTCTCACAGACCCTGACTGTGCATTCTAGGTCAAGATGAACAATTTCTTCCTTGGCCAGAGTGTGCAGAAGTCAAGCAATGAACAACCCCCTGGCCCTGTTCAGCCTGGGCCTCACCCNCCCTGCACAGAGGTGCCTGGCCACAGAGAAGGCCCTAGGCAGAAAGAGAAGGACCTGTTTGGGCAGGGATGAGATGTGAGACACACCTGGGAAGAGAATCCTGGTTCCTCAGCAGAGGGGGAGGACAGCTAAGCCTAACTCCCAGGGGCCTCCACCTAGTCTCCAGCCACCTAATGCCTGNTACTGATGCACTGATAAGCACACTGACTGCCACAGTCTACACAATCCACAAGCAACTGGTGGCTGTCATTTTACAAGACAGAGGAAGGTTGGAGACCAACCTTGCACCTGGCTTCCCAAGGAATGGATTAGGTGTCTTCAGGTGTGGCCTGTGTGTCCCCTGAGACTCCAAGACCAGCTAGGCTCTTTCTGGCCACAAGGTGGCAGCAGAACATCTTCCTGCAGCAGGCATGCTAGCAGCAGGGCCTTTGGGNTGGCCACACTCAGCTCTGAGTTGTTGGAGGCATATAATGCACCCTCCTAGGATGGGGGCAACTGATGTGTCTAGCCGGCTCTTCCCTCAACACAGGTATCCAGGTCAGGTGTCAGGGAATCAAGAGAAAGAGTCCTTGGGCTGGGAACACTGCCTTCTTACAAACTGTAGCAACAACTCACCTCAAAGTTCCACCTCCAAATTGCTTCTGCCCAGGCAAATGGCAGAGCATCTGCCCCTAGGTGCTCAAGCCAAAGAAGCAAGGGCACTCAATGCCTATTCCCACCACTTCCATACCGATCCTGGCCATTCTATCAGCACTCTCTCCAAAAACAGGTTCCTTTGTTCAGGAGCCCACCTATGCCACCACATCAACTTCCTAATGGTCTCCTTACACCATCTGCCACCACACTGACATATATATTCATGCCCACTGGGGGTTATGACCTTTTAAAAGCACGACCTTGTCACTGCCAGCAAAGCCCTGCAGTCCATGACACCCTGTATTCCATCCATGTATCTGCACCCCTGACCCTGCCTGACCTCACCTATGACCACCCTTACCTCCACTTCACTATCTAGTCTCCACCCAGTCCTTGTCCTTTTGGTCACTGGGAACTGTCCCTCCCCTGGAAGACTACAGGATCGTAGTGGTCCCTGTCAACATCATCTAACTCTCTCCACTCTGAGATTTCTTCTTCACGTGTCTTTTGCTTCCCAGTGGAACTGCACTAGAGTTTTAGCAACACATGAATTATGTACCAGGCTTTCCTAAGGAGAAGGAGATGGGCCTCAAAGAGACAGTTCCTGGCAGGGACAGTCTGTTGAGATAGTAAGTCACAAAGGAGCACACTCCACACAAGCCCAAAGAAGAAGAGCACAGCTTGGGCTCAAACTCACCCTCCAGCACTTGACGGAACCCAAAATCACCCAGGAGTCCAACTTCTGAGCAACTCTGTGAGGAAGTTTCTAGGTTGGATTAGCTGAGGTGGAAAGGCGCACGCCCTAAATATGGGTGCCACCATTCCATAAGCTGAATCCTGGACTGAAAAAGGGAGTTGAACACCAGCAGTCATCTCTTCTTGTTTCTTGACTTCAGAATGTGTGGTCAGCTGCCCCACATTCCACTGCCATGCTTTTCCCTACTACGATGGACGGTACACTCAAACTGCAAACTCCCTCCTGAAGTTGCTTTTTGCCAGGTATTTGGTAACAGCAACACAAAAAGCAGGTAATATAGGACCTACTAGCTGTGTGACCACCTACCTTCATTGAAACCTTGCTGAACCTCAGATTTGGTGTATAAAACAGAAAAATCCCAACTTCCCAGGTCAAGCTGTACACAGAGCGACAATAGGGGCTTGGGGCCTGGTGGGCAGCAGGTGAACAGTAAAAGGTGCAGGCCCCTCTGGGTAAGAAAGGGTTGTTGAGAGAGGGGTGATTAAAATCAGTGCCAGATACCTACAGTCTAGGTAGAAACTCAGCCCAAGGCCTGCAGTTTCACATCTTGAAGNGCAGCCAAGCCTAGGCGGGTCTCCTCTACCTTAACTCTAGCCTTCCAAGCTAGGGGACCCTGGAGATTTGAGGCCCTACCTCTAGATCTCAGACATAACTTGTGAAAATTATACATGTGGTTTCTTAAGATGATGAGGTCAGGCTGGAGTAGAGTGGGCACCTGACCCTGACCTCAGTGTCCATATAAAAAGGGGACATTTGGCCTAACCATGCAGGAGGATGCTAATATAAAGAGGCATAGTAGGGCTGGAGATGTCACTCAGCTAGTAGAATGATTGTTTAGTGTGCACAAAGCCCTAGGATTGATCCCCAGCATAGCATAAGCCAGTTATTTAAAGCACACCTGTGATCCGCATCCTCAGAAGGCAGAAGGATCAGAGTTCAAGACCTTTCTCAGCTACAGTGAANAGAGGCCAGCCGGGGCCACACACACAAGGAGAAGACGATGGCCATTCATAAGTCAAGGAGAAGCCTGTGACAGATGTGCTCCTAGTACCTTCAGAAGCAGTGTGGCCCTCATGGCGTCTTGATTTCATCAGACTANTGCATTACTGAAATATGACAATAAATTACTATCTGGCTCATGGTAATTTGTTATGATTCTTTGCCTAAGGAAACTAAAAAATAAGGACCTTATAGAAAAAGCTCTATGCTGAGGTGGCTTTTAGGAGGTTCCCAGTCCCCTTCAGCCTGCCAGGATTCCAAGTCAGAGTCCACAGTTTAGTTTTTGGGAGGTGGTAACTGCGATGCTCAGAGAAGGGAAGTGCGCTGCCCAAGGTTGCACAGCCTGTGGGTGGTAGAGCCCAGACCAGGCCCAGAACTCCAGATTCTGTGGTCAAAGCCTCAGGCTTCCGAGATACGTATCTCCCAGGGCTGTGAAGTGAGATTTCATGATTTCTTGGAGCCAGTGAGATTTCATGACTTCTTGGAGCCAGCTGTGGCAGCTCCGGATACAGTGGGCAGAGACTTCTGCCTGCACTTTTAAGGCCTGGGGAATACTTCTAACACTGGCCCCTGCTCTGACTTGCACCAGC
>LZPO01027395.1:251300-272348 GCA_001675575.1 Neotoma lepida | reverse complement strand
ATCTCTGTGAGTTTGAGGTCAGCCTGGTCTACAAAGTGAGTTCTGGGACAGCTTGGGCTACACCAAGAAACCCTGTATCGAAAAACAAACAAACAAACAAATAAACACAAAGACTGGCCTGTGTAGGGCTGGAGAGATGGCTCAGGAGTTATGAGCACTTGCTGTGCTTGTTAAGCTTGCTGCTCTTGCAGCTCTAGCAGAGGACCCTGTTTCAGTTCCCAGCACCCACATGGCCCCTAAAAACTGTCTACAATTCCAGTACCTGCNTATAACTCTAGTACCAGGTGATCCAGTGTCCTCTTCTGGCCTCCAAAGGCACCAGAAATGCACATGGTGCACTTATATATATTTAGGCAAACATCCATACAAATATAATACATAAATCTATTTTTAATAATTAGAGACTTGCTCTGCAAACATGAGGACCTCAGTTTGCCTCTGCAGCATTCATATCAAAAGCCAGGCAGGGCTGCCAATGCTTGTAATCCTAGCATAGGGGAGCAGAGACAGATAAATCCTGTACATGTGTACACTCACATGTATGCATCACACACATGTGTACACATGTGTTTGCAGACTCCCAAGCAAAAACTTGTCTATAAAATCCACGATTCAAGATATCTGTGGCTATTAGAGTCAGAGGAGTAAAGACATATCTACAGAGATTAGCTGTCACANATCTATCTCGACATCCTCTATGCAGAAACACTTTTTTNAAGAGATTGGGGGGTGAGAGAGGGTCTCTGTGGGTGGCCAAAGGTAGTTCCAAATTCCTAATCTTCCCACACAACCTCCTAGTGCTAGGATTACAGTGATATGCCACCATACTCAGCCAATTTCTCAGTTTATGTTTGAGTGAAGCAAATGCACTAGTACTAGACATTCGAAATACAGTGACATATACTTTACGTAGTTGTCATATTTATTTAATAAATATCAAATTTCTTCCTTACAACTGACTTAGAAGAATTATACTTGTTCAGAGATTTAATAACCCACGAGAGATTATGTAGCTGATGAGCCTGCGTGAGATCTTAGGATGTGTGCTCTGTTCCAAAGTCTATGCCAACTTTACAATCCCGTAGGGGCAAGGTGCAAGAGCAAAGGAGGCCCGGAAAAGGGGACAGCCGAGATCAGGCACTCTCCCTAGCAAGTGAGGCAGGCAACCCACGCTTTCTCGGATACAGTCAATTTAGAAAACCAAGCTGCTTTCTGACGTCCACTATGACAGAAGGCGAGGTCCGGGTAGTGGCCACCTGAGCTCCCTAGAGCCTTCATCACTGCATCAGCAACGCGGGTGCTCTGACGTGCTGCAGGCTGACGTTAATGTCGGGAGTGACAGATGCCCCGGCAGCTAGNGGCGGAGCGGGAGGTTCTTGTTGCAGGCCAAACCTCTGTGGACAAGCACACCCCCAGGATCGCCCCCGTAGGCCATCAGTGATCTGCGGGTACCAGGAACAGCTGGTCCAGCCAGGGACGTGGGTCTCCAGAGCGGAGGGCGGGAACTAAACAGGGCGGACTACAATTCCCACAATGCTCCCGGGCCGCGGCAGCGGGGAAGGAGAGGGACCTCAGGTGTCTGCGACCTCGGTGCCTCCGGCCCGGAAGTGCCCGAGGGACCGAGATGGAGCTGGTGGAGCTGGGCGGTGAGTCGCCGCGCGTGGCCGCGCCCACCCGGTCGCCCCAGGCCACAGCTGGGCCTTGCATGCCCCGCCCCGAGATCCCTGTGCCCTCCTGCAGCTCGGGGGGCGGGCAGATGGGAGGAGTGATGGAGCAGTGGGGGTGGGGAGAGCGAAGTCTAGGTTCTCCCGGAAGGATCAAGGGTCTGGAGGCTTCTGGGTTTGGCGAGGCTGCCCCTGGAGGCACTGAGTAGGGCTGCTGCGGGGTGGGGTTTGGGTGGACCCAAGAAGGGGCCGAGCTGGGTAGGCAATTGAGTTCCCTAGGCTCCAGATTGGCCAAGGGCGGAGTTTGACGTTTGGCGTTGTCTGGGAAGCTTTGGGAAGCTGTCTGTGTTGTGGGTGGGGTTTGGGTAGATGGTAGAGGGGAGGTTAAGGAGCTATAGAGACCCTTCTGTCAAGTAGACAAACTTAAGCGGCAGGGCATCAGATGAGCTTTGCTGGGAATAGGTGAAGGAGTGAACTTTGGGATGAAGTGGACAAAGTATAGATAAGCTTTTGGGTAAAGTTTGATGGAGGTTAAATTTGGGAGAAGGTTGCTTAGAAGAGCAAGACNCTTACTTGGATATAGGGTTTGGGTGAATTGGGGACCTGAATGAAGACCTAGAACTCAGACAGCCAAGTTAGGACTTGGAATCTGGTGATGGAAAGGGACATAACAAGAAGGCAAATTTGGGACTACGGGATGCTGGACCAGTCTGTTTCCTGGGGTAGGTAAGAGGACAGGCTAAGTGGGACAGTGGGAGGGTTGTAGTGCAGTGGATCCAAGAGCTTGTTGAAGTTGGGATGACTCCTGGTCAGAAAGCAGCCTCTCACCAATTCTTTGTACCTCTCTAGCTCGGTAGCACCTCTGGCAACTCAGGTGCCATGGCCTTGATTGAAGGGGTAGGTGATGAGGTGACTGTCCTTTTTTCGGTGCTTGCCTGCCTTCTGGTGCTGGCCCTTGCCTGGGTCTCAACACATACCACCGAGAATACAGACCCTCTGCCACAGCCATCAGGGACCACAACACCAGCACAGCCCAGTGAAGCCATGGCAGCCACAGACAGCATCAGAGAGGAGGCCCCAGGGGCTGAGAGCCCCAGCCTGAGACACAGAGGTCCATCTGCACAGCCAGAGCCTGACACAGGGGTCACAGCCACAACACCACCTCCAGACTCCCTGCAGGAACCTCTAGTACTACGGTTGAAATTTCTCAATGACTCTGAGCAGGTGGCCAGGGCCTGGCCTCAGGACACTATTGGCTCCTTGAAAAGGTAAGCTGGGAGGAGGGTAAGAACAAAATGCTAAAAAAGAGTGGGTGACTACAGAAGGGCCACTAGAGATATTTGAAGCTCCCCCTTATTTTCTGTTTGAGAGAACTGTCTCCTCTAGACACACCCTATACCTGTTACCCTGTTCCAACCTGCCCCGCAGAGGCCAGGATCTGGGTGGTCTGTAGAGGGCAGGGGGAAAGCTGGAATCGGTCCTCTGAGCAAAGGACCAGGACTTCCTGAGGCCTGCTCTCTTACCCAGGTCCCTCTCTCCTCAGGACCCAGTTTCCGGGCCGGGAACAGCAGGTTCGACTCATCTACCAAGGCCAACTGCTAGGAGACGACACCCAGACACTGGGCAGCCTCCACCTTCCCCCCAACTGCGTTCTCCACTGCCACGTGTCCACGAGAGTCGGCCCCCCACATCCCCCGTGCCCACCAGGGTCAGAGCCCGGCCCCTCCGGGCTGGAAATAGGCAGCCTTCTGTTGCCCCTGCTGCTTCTGCTGCTGCTCCTGCTCTGGTACTGCCAGATCCAGTACCGGCCCTTCTTTCCCCTGACAGCCACCCTGGGCCTGGCCGGTTTCACCCTGCTCCTCAGTCTCCTGGCTTTTGCCATGTATCGCCCGTAGTGCCTCCACGGGCTTTCGGCAGTGTAGCCAGCCCCTCTGGACCTCACTCCCCAAGGCGCAAAGGGAGCTGCTGTCTGCCCAGGCCCACCTCGCCCGCTGCCTGCCTTTTCCCACTACCCTGGAGCCCAGCCTTGCGCCGCAGAGGACTCCAGGGGTTAGCGGAGGCTTCTCCCTGTGATCTTCATAGCCCTGGGCCATCTCCTGGGGCTGCTGGCCCTCAGCCTTCGCAGACAGTGGGTTCTTCTGGATCAGGCACTTGCTGTCGCTGCCTTGGCCCGGTGCAAAGCCGGGCCACCCCACTGGGCCCATCTTAGTGTGCTGCCAGAGGACCTAGGTATGTCTAGTTCCAAAGAGCTGCTGCGGCTGAGTTGGGGGATCGATGGACGGGGAGACTGGTGAAGGGGAGCTGTGAGGGGAGAAGTTGTTGTTTTCTGGAATTTGTGCAGATTAAAGAAACTGTGAAGTTTTCACTCCCAGTGTGTCTGTGTGGAGCTTGAGGGTGGGGAGCTCTGTCCTGGGAGAACGGGACCTGCCCTAGGTCCGGTGTGCGTAAGCTACCCCGGGGCTGGACAGCGGACGGACCATCGCTCTCCGCCCGCATCATTCCGCCAGGCTCCAGGATAGGCTCGGTGGCACCGCCCCCACAGCGCGCGCGCACTTCCCGGAAGCGGGGGGCGGGACCCGCGGCTGCTCGGCTCGCAGCGCCTGCCGGGAGCCACGTCTCCGCTGCCTGGCGCTGGGCTGCGATTGGCGTCCAGGGGCGATCCGGGGGCTGCTGGGAAGATGGCGGACTCGGTGGCCCGCTGATGAGGAGGCCTCGGGGGGAGCCCGACTCCCGGGCCCCGAGACCGACTGAGAGAGTGACCTACGCGGGGCCCGGGGAGTCATGTAGGGTGGCGTCGGAGGGGCGGGCCGCGGGAGGGTGGCGGGAGCTGGCGTTAGCGGCAGTGGCCCCGGGCCGCTGGCCTTCCAGGGCCCGGGACAGGGTGTGGGGACCTCTCCCGCGGACAGCACCGACTCCGCGCCTTGGCAGAAGGCGCCCTGGGGCCCGGCGCGCGCCCTGCGGGGTTGCGCTGTGGTCTTATTTCACTGGTGAGGAGACTTAGGCAGAGAGGCGGAGACACTTGTCCAAGGTCACGCAGCTGGTAAGTGGGAGCGCCCAGCATGGGACCCAGCGCCGTCCGGCTGCAGAGCTTGCGTTCCGCCCTCCCCGCCGCCGCCTCCTGCGAGAGGGGGAGGTGGTCGGCAGGGCGCGAAGCCGGGACCACCGGGGCTCCAGGCTGGGTACGACCACTAACCCTGTGAATGACCTCGGGCTTTAATCTCTTCGTCGCTTTGGGCCTTGTTTCTCCACCTGTGAAATGAGGTAATGCCAGCCCTGGGACTCCTCCCTCATCAGCGTGCATGGAGCATCGAAGGAAATATGTATGTGAAATGTGACTAGAGCTGCACCGAGCACACTTACGGAATTAGGATTTATTTTGCAAGGAATGGGGGAAGAGGAGCAGGGTGGAGAAGAGTACCAGAGCAGTCACACCGGGTTATTTTTACTTCAGGCCCTTTTGGATGGGGAGTGAGGCAAAGACTAGATAGCATGTTACCCCTTGGAGGAAACCTCACCCGGTTCTCTGGGCCACCCCTCAGGGTCTCCATCACCCACCTCCATGCTTCGAATCCTGCTCTCTGCCCAGACTTCCCCTGCTCGGCTGTCTGGTCTGCTGCTCATCCCGCCAGTACAGCCCTGTTGTTTGGGGTCCAGCAAGTCGGGGGACCGGCCTTTTGGAGGAGGCTCTGTGCAAGGCCTTCAACGGCTTCTGGAACAGGCACGGAGCCCTGGGGAGCTGCTGCGATGGCTGAGTCAGAACCCCACCAAGGTGCGAGCTCATCACTACCCTGTGGCACTTCGTCGTCTGGGACAGCTCTTGGTGTCTCAACCTAGGCCCTCTCCTGTGGAGCAGGCCACACTGCAGGACTTGAGTCAGCTCATCATCCGAAACTGCCCCTCCTTTGANGTTCACACCATCCATGTGTGTCTACACCTTGCAGTCTTACTTGGTGAGGAGGGTGTCGGAAGGTGTGGGTGTTTAGGGAAGAGTGGAGGAAGAGAGAACAGTAGGGGATTCAAGCTATTGATAACTCTCAGATTCCCACCTAGTAATGGCACTTCCCCAAGCACACTTGCTGACGCCTCTCTTATGTCCATGGTGGATGTACAAATCAAACAGCATTATTTTACCTCTGCTGGATACTAGGTTCCTTCAAATACAGTGCTCTAGGAAACCACAGCAGTTTGTTATACTTGGCACAAGATGACTTTTGTGTAAGGCTTTCCCCACACACTGTTGATACATCATATTCACATGATACCATATCTCTNCACTTAAATAAGTGTACCTTCCCACTCAAGAAACGAAGAAGAGGAAGTTGGGGACTCATTCATTCCATTTGGCAAGATAGCATACCCCAGCTTTCTTACCAGGATGGTCTTTGTCCCTCTCCCTCCCAGGCTTTCCATCAGATGGACCACTCCTGTGTGCCCTGGAGCAGGAGCGAAGGTCCCGCCTCCCTCCAAAACCACCCTCCCCACATCACCCTGCCGTCCATGGTGGGCAAAGGTTGGAAACGGCCCTGAGCTGCTCCCATTTCCTGCGGTACCCTCGTCAGCATCTGATCAGAAGCCTGGCAGGTGCCGAGGGTTAAGAGCAAAAGGGAGGCAAGGGATGAGATGGAGCCACTAGGGTAAAGCACCTGGGCTGGAGTGCAACCCAGCCCACAGGACTATGCCTGGAAGGCACAGTNTGACAAGCTGTTCTTCACAGAGGCAAGGCCAGAAGAATTGACTCCTCATGTAATGGTGCTTCTGGCCCAGCACCTGGCCCGGCATCGGTTGAGGGAACCCCAGCTTCTGGAAGCCATTGCTCACTTCCTGGTGCTTGAGGAAGCCCAGCTCAGCAGCAAGGTGGGCTGGCCTTCCACCTTCCCCTGTTTCTCTGAGTCATCCTCAGAGACTTGGTCAGGCCCAGCCCCCTATCTAGCTTGTTTAGCTTCTCCTGTAGCAAGCATTCAAGCTAGGCTATGTTCTGTGTCCCAGGACATCTGTCTCTGCTCACTGGTTGTCCACCTCCCATAATCAGTACAGTAGTATGTCTGGAGCCCTGAAACTTTCCAAAGCTCCTGCACAGCAGCCTAGCTCCATTGGATCCACTCCCACAGATCTACAGGCCATACCCTCACAGTTGTGTCCCTTCTGTGATATTGAGTCATGTAGTCAAGACACTGCTTATGTTGCAGAACTTGGAGTGTGTGCTGGTCCAGAGGGCATCTGCCTTGAAAAGTTACTGACAGAACCAGGCCTCCCTGAGGTTGTGGCTATCAAATGTGCCAGAGAGCTTGGCATGTTGGCATGTGCCTTTAATCCTGGCAGAGGCAGGTGGCTCTCAGAGTTTGAGGCCAGCCTGGTCTGCATAGGGAGTTCCAGGTTAGCCTGAGAGACAGAAAGACCCTGAAAGATACCAAAGCAGTGTTTCCTGCTGGATGATGATGCCTTTTCCTGCAGGTGGTACAGAAGTTGGTCCTGCCCTTTGGGAGGTTGAACTACCTGCCCCTGGAGCAGCGGTTTATACCCTGTCTTGAGAAGATCCTGGCTCGGGAAGCAGGGGTGGCACCATTGGCCACAGTTAACATTTTGATGTCACTGTGCCAGCTACAGTGCTTGCCCTTCAGAGCCTTGCAGTTTGTCTTCTCCCCCAGTTTCATCAACCACATCAATGGTATGCAGACAGGATGGCTGGTGGGGCCAAGGGCTGCAGGGCAGGAGTGTGCCCAGGTGTCAGCGGCCCAGTGTCCCCCAGTCCCTGCTTCCCCACAGGCACCCCTCCTTCTCTGATTGTGCGACGCTACCTCTCTCTACTCGACACGGCCGTGGAGCTTGAACTCCCAGGGTACCAAGGCCCCCGCCTTCCCCAAAGACAGCGAGTGCCCATCTTCCCACAGCCCCTCATCACTGACCGTGCCCGCTGCAAATACAGGTGGGCCAGGGGAGGGGCAGCCACAGGAGCACAGAGTAGGAAAGCCAGAGCCCATGTCTCCTAACAGAAAAATAGCCTTGAGGCAGCAAAGGGACTTTATAGGATGGCAGTGCTCAGCAGGTACAGGGGCCTTCCCTCTACCATTGTCCTTTTCCCTCAGTCACAAGGACATAGTAGCTGAGGGGCTGCGCCAGCTGCTAGGGGAAGAAAAATACCGCCAGGACCTGACTGTACCTCCAGGCTACTGCACAGGTGAGGTGTGGATGGGTGTGGGTGGTCAGCAGTCTAAAGCCGGAGCAAGGCTAAGGCCTGTCTGCCCTGTAGACTTCCTGCTCTGTGTTGGTAGTTCTGGTGCTGTGCTGCCTGTGAGGACACAAGACCCCTTCCTGCCCTACCCACCCCGGTCCTGCCAACAGGACCAGGCTAACCCCACAACCCAAGACTCCACCCAAAGGTAAGGAAAATGAAACAGTTGGGAGTCTTGCCTACTGGGCCAACAGCAACCTGAGCCAAGTCCACTCCTCTTCAGGGTGGTGNTGATGCTGCGAGAACGCTGGCATTTCTGCCGTGATGGCAGGGTGCTGCTGGGCTCTCGGGCCCTGAGGGAGCGGCACCTGGGCCTGATGGGCTACCAACTCCTGCCGGTGAGAAGTCCTGTCCCACCCCACCCATATGTGTATTTATAGCCAACCTACTGTAACCTCATCTTCTCTCTGCAGCTGCCATTTGAAGAACTGGAGTCTCAGAGAGGCCTGCCCCAGCTCAAGAGCTACCTGAGGCAGAAACTTCAGGCCTTAGGCCTCCGCTGGGGACCTGAGGGTGGTTGAGGGAGTACACACAGGGCCCAGGATGGATCCCCTATGGGGGGCAGGGGGGCGCAATTTGCACTTTGGCTCCCTGTTGATTTTTACATTAAAATCCCTTTCCTTCCCCATGGTGAGTCTCATTTCTGGGACAAGGAACAGGGCTGGGCCCCATATCTTTCCATTCATAACCCCCACCAACAAAGACAAGACCAGGCCTAGGTTGGGATTGAAGCATTTTACTGCGGGGTGGGGGAGGAAGGGGCTTTAAATTATTCACTTAAATAAAAATGAGGAGGGGCAGGATGAGGGGAGCCCCAGCCCCCAACCCCTGTCCCCACCCATGAGTCCCTCTGCTATGCCTCTGGGTAGCAGCTACACAGGCATGGGCATCTCGTTGTACTCATCCACGCCTTCTCGCTCATCAAACACTGGCTCTGCCTCGTTAGCATCCAGCTGTGAGAGGAATGGAAGGGTTGGCCTTTAAAGAATCATGGAATAGAGAAGGGAAAGAGAGGAGAGGGCAGGGGTGCTTACACATTTCATTTCTCGCTCGGTGAAGATGCGGGTAAGTACCACCATGCGCAGTGGCACTGTGAGGATGAGGATGAAGGGGAAGGCCAGGGAGGCGGCTGTGGACATGACTGCCCAGAGCAGGGCCAGGCAGAGCAACTGCAAGGCGGTGAACAGGTGCATCCGCATGGTCCGAACCTGGGGGCAGAAATGAGGTGAGCCTAGACATACATCCCAGCCAGCCAGGACAAGGACACTCCTTCCTTTCCCTGCAAGATGAACTACCACAGGGATTTCTAGAGTTCCTCTGTACAGGGAGGAGGCAAATGGTCTGGCCCAGGTGGGGTCCTGCACCCCTTCGGTGTAAGCAGGAACTTACCTTCTTGACGTAGGTGACATCTGGGTGGTGTTTGGGTGGCATGAGTAGCAGGTGCAACCGCTCGTAGAATTGGATCCCATTAAGGGAAGTAACTCCCATGTATAAGAAAATGCCAAAGAGTACAGCCAGGGGGATCTGTCGCAGTAGGTCCCCAATGACCATGGAGAGGCCTGGGAAAGGAGAAGAAACAGTTGGCTCCCTCCAGTGAACCTGGGGACCTACAGAGAAGGTGAGGTTCAGAGTAAGGGCAGCATACCCACAAGCAGGGCCACCAGCAGCCCTGTCACCCGCTGTTCTTTGACCTCCTGAATCTTGGGTTTGTCCCCAGGTGCCACAGCCTTGCTCATGACAGTGAGTGCATTGGCATGAGTGACAGAGCGGACAGTGGCAGCAGCCAACCAAGGAAGGCCAAAGAGGGCACAGATGCCACCCATGGCTACAATGAGTAGCAGGTCCAGGTGGAAACCAGAGCCCTTCTGCAGCATCCGCTCTTTCTTAGAGATGATCAGCCTAGGAGAGGAGAGGCACTGTGAACACCAGGGGACCCACACCATGGGAGAGCATACCATTCCAGCATGTCCCAACAGGTTCTGATGGTCTCTGTCCATTCCACTGAGATGGGGCCTCCATCAAAGAACTGAACTTGTGCCCTTAGCCTGTATCATGCAGGATTCCTCCTGGCAAGCCCTGCTAGGCTAGCTTGCAATGCCTGTGCCCTGTTCCACCCCAGCTAACATCAGTGGCATTTCTATTGCCTGCGAATAAGCTGGTTAGCCTGGCATTCAGGGTCCCCTCAAGGTCCTTGCCCCATGGTGGTAGATCCTATACTGTATCCCTGAGCCTGGCTGAGGACTGTGGTCCCTTAGCTAGGATGGCTCACGTGGTTATCTGTGTCTCCATGAAGATGAGGATGAACACCAGGACAGCAGGCAGCAGGCTGGCCACCATCATCCACACAGGGAAGGGGCTCTTTTCTCCAAGGGGGTTGATGACCCAGCCCCGCTTCTGTGGGGCTGTCACGGAGAATCCACTGGGCACACTCAGCTTCTGCAAGTCAGAGGCAGTGTTGTTACACAGAGGGTATTCAGTGGAACACCAGAACCCAAGGTGGTACAAACAGCCCAGGGCCAGCAGCACCTTTCTGCCACTTGTGCAATGCCTTACCTGGGTATAGGTGTCCTCAATACTGTAATCCACAAGCACCATGATGAGGATCGCGATGGGCACCCCAAAGTCCCCAATTACCCGCCGGATCTAAGAGGGCAAGCACCATGCTCAGAGGCCTCCTATCCCATGCATCTCCCCCATACTTCCAAGTTATCCCCTTCCTGTCCTCAGCTCCTCCAGTCTGTCAGCCTACATACCCGGCCAGGGAAGAACCGGCTGTTCTTGAATTTGCGTAGGAAGAAGGCGATGAAGAAGGTGCCAGCCATCAGCACCAGCGATAGCAAGGCTGTGTTGGGCTGGCCCCGGAGCCGCTCCTGCCCAGACTGCATGGCTGTGCTGCTATTGTCTGGCACCAGCATGGTTGCTGCCCAGGTCATATTGTCACTGCTGCTGTCTGCCTCTGAGTCATTGGAGGCTGAGCAGCCATGGAGGGGGTGCTCCTGGAAGATCTGGAGAGAAGCCACAAAAGACCATGGGCTGCACTGGGGCCAGGCTGGATGCTGGTGAGGTAGAGGAGTTTGGCAAAGACCATCCTGCCTTCTAGAAGCTTGCCTTAACAGGTTAAGAAAATGACTTAGTGCTTGCTTCAGTAGCACAGACACTAAGATTGGGTACAGAGAAGATCAGAATGGCCCTGTGCAAGGATGATACACAACACTGCAATGTTCCACATATTTAAAAACTTAACCCAGTTTATTTTAAGTTAACACTAAATCATTTATTCAGTGTCTCAAAAGATGGTTATAGTCACAGTTCACATGCACAGGGTCTGACCAGACATACAAAGTGTGGGATGTTTGTGTGGAGGCTGTCNCAGGTTTCCTAGTGGCTTTACCCAACAAGTCTGCATAGAGAGGATGATTGGACCATGGGCCTGAGTGCAGATGTCTTAGATGGTCTGCACTTGGCCATGCTGGGGAGACGTCTTTTGCTCCACCCCTTGGCATTCCTTTAAATACCCTAGGGCAGAGGCCCTCTCGAGGCTATCCTGTATTTTCTATCTTTATCTCCCCCCCCATTTATTTATTATGTATACAGAAGAGGGCGCCAGATCTTATTACAGATGGCTGTGAGCCACCATGTGGTTGCTGGGAATTGAACTCAGGACCTCTGGAAGAACGGTCAGTTCGTGCTCTAAACCTCTGAGCCACCTCTCCAGCCCTGACTTTCATTTAACTTAGTTCATTGNTTTTTGCACCAATATTACTTTTTTCTTTAACTTTACTATTATTTATTTAGTGTATTTATATGTGTGTGTGTGGGGGCATGCATTGCCACTCATAGCACCCATGTGGAGGTCAGTATGACTTTCAGGAGTCAGTTTTCTTCTACCATAAGGTGGGTCCCAAGGATCAAATTCAAGTCATTAGGCTTGATGGCAGGTAGCTTCACCCACTGGGTCATCTTGTTGGCCCTCCAGCAATACTTATTTTTTCCTTTTTGAGACAAGGTCTCACTATGTAGCCCTGGCTAGCCTGGAACTCACTATGTAGACCAGGCTGGTCCCAAATTCACGGAGATCCACCAGCCTGTGCCTCCTGAGTACTGGGACCAAATGTGTGCCACTATACCTAGCCCCAGTATTTCCTATTATACCTCAGTTTTGTCAGTTAACTTTTTTTTTTTAATTTTTTTGTTCTTTTGGTTTTTTTGTTTGTTTGTTTTTCGAGACAAGGTTTCTCTATGTAACAGTCCTGGCTATCCTGAACTCACTCTGTAGACCAGGCTGGCCTCGAACTCACGAGATCCGCCTGCCTCTGCCTCCCGAGTGCTGGGATTAAAGGCGAGCGCCACCACCGCCCGGCTTAGTTTTTGAATTTTTAATTTTCCTTTTACTTCATTTTCAGTCTCAAATTCTTTATTATACGTCATTTAATTTTTAAATTTTTTGTTGAAGCTGAGGATCAAACACGGTCTTNCAGGTGCTAGGCAAGCACTTCACCCCTGAGTTAAAACCCTAGCCTCTATTACAGCATTCTGAGAAAATGATCAGGAACCCACTTCTTCACTGGCCAAAGGTTGCATGGCCATGTCCGGAGCAGCTTTTTAAATGTCGGTATCTGTGGGTGCAATGTTCCCTTCATGTAAGTGCCTGTTCGGAATTTCACGTTTTTAAAGATGCTACATATTTTCATAGTCACTTGCATGTAGAAATCTAGAAAATATTCAGAGACTTTGAAAACCAACTATTCAGCTCACGTTGAGCAAGCATGACATATAATAAAGAATTTGAGACTGAAAATGAAGTAAAAGGAAAAGACTTAGTTGAGACTGGAGAGTCTGGTTAAGTATAAGGCTACCCAGGGTGGAGAAGGGGCAGGAAGGTCAGTGGGGGTGGGGGAGAGCCAGAGCCAAAGTTGGGCTCCAGGGGCTGAGGGAAGAGGAGGAACCATGAGCATGGAGGATCAAGGATGGTAACTCCTGAGACTTGTGTGTTGGATGTCCAGACTGACTGTCACCTCTGGGCCTCATTTTTACATTCCTGGATTCTACTGAAACTGTATGTTATCCTTGCTATTAAAAATATGTAAGTTTTTGAAAGACTGATCTGATGCTGTGTGCTGATGACAAGGCGGCCATGGAAAGGATGGGGGGTGAGGCGGGGGAGCACAAAGACCACAGCCCTGTATCTCAGCTCTGCTACACTCCAGTGGCCTTCTTCCTGCTTACCCAGCTCTTCTAACCCTCTCTTGATTCCATGTTAACTTTATGCTCACAAATAGACTCCCAGGAGGTGCCAGAATTAGCCTGGCTTGTCGTCCAGAAGAAAGAGCCAAGATACAAATCAGAAAAACACAATAAGATGAAGAAAGCAAGGAAGGAAGGAAGGAAGCTAGCAATAGGACTCAACAAGTAAAGGTACTTGATGCCAAGCCTGACAATCTGAGCTCCATCAAAGGGTGAAAGAAGCGAACCAATTTCCTAGTGTTGTCCCTTCACCTCCACATGTGACACAAGTACATGCATGCACACACACAGAATAAATAAAACTGGATTAAAACATTTTTCTAAAGACAAGACAGGATGCCCAGGCTCCTCTGTACTCCACACATGCCCACCTTGATCAGCTTGTAGAAGGTCTCGTAGATGAAGATGAGGGATATGAGGAAGGCAAAGATCTCTTGGGTGAATCGGGAGACAAAGCGGACCAGGAAGCTCCCCTCCAGAGCCACCATGAGCAGGGCCAGGAACACCAGCCAGAAGCCAATCCACACTCGGCCCACCAAGTACTCCAACTGGTTGCTGCTGCAGAACTGAGCAGGAAAGGTGGGGAGTCCTTAGGGGTGACAGAAGCCGTGTCCAGGAAGGGCAGTGAAGTGGGACAGAAAGAGCTCTTACCGAGAAGAAGGCCTCCTCAAAGACCAGCAGGGGCCCAGAGAAGCCAATCACCAGCAGTGGCTGAGCCCCCAGCAGGCAGAAGATCACACCCTGGAGTGCTGTGGACATGATCAGCTCTGATACTCCGATCAGGTCCTGTGTCTTCTCTCCTAGAAGGGGAAAGGCGCACGCTCAGTATCTGATGGCGAGGCCCTGTGCATATCTGCCACCCCCAATAAAGCCTCTCCTTACCCAGTAGCCCCCCAAAAGTGATGGCAGGAGACAGGGCGGCAAAGTAAATGAAGATGACGGCAGCCAGGCACTGGGGGTCAAGTGCATCGCGGAAGTCACTCAGGTAGTGGGGGTANCGGCGNCGCACGTCACGGATCAGCCCCCCAAAGGGCCGGCCCGTCCTCCGAAGGGGATCATCTTCTGCTGCACCTGCTGCCTCTACCATCTGCAGGAGCGCTGCAACCCAGGCCTCCGTCAGGGCGCCTGCGGCGTTCCCCTCTCACTCACCCCATCAGGCCCTCCTCCGAGAACACAGACCATATCGGCTACAGGAGCAATGTAGTTGGCCTCCTCTGTCAGGTCCCTAGGTGCCCTCTACTGCCCTCGGGCTCCCTCCTTACGGTAGCATCACCTGGCCCAGGCCTACATGGGCGTACCCTTATCTTGGGCAGACTTGGGCTCTAGCCCAGCCCCAGGGGGCAGCAGGCGACCCTGCTCCTCTCGCTTCTTTAGCATCTGGCGTTGGAAATGGGCAACAGAACGTAGCAGCTCCTCGCCCTGCACTTCTGAAGGTGGTAACACCACACTGCAGTCCAGGAAGGCATTGATAGCAGTCAGCAAGTCGTCCCGTTCATCTGCCAGGTAGGCTGCCTCGTGGAATTGCTGCCCAAGCACATAGGAATCAGGGAGTATACTAGGAGGGGGCCAGAGGCTGGGAACTGGGGCTGCACAAGGTTAGTGGCTGAGGCAGGATTGCATAGGGTCAGATGGAGAAGAAGCTGACCTTGTCAGACATGAGGGTGGAGATGGAGCGGCCAATCTCATGGTAGTCCATGTTGGCACTGCTGGGGCCCAGCAGCAGGAAGAGGAAACGCACAGGTACAGGCACCTCCAGCACCGCATCCAGCTCCACAGCCTCCCGCAGACGCACGAAGGCCATGGTGGGGCGAGAAAGGAACTCCACACAGCCTAGGAAGGGGAGCCACCATGGGCAAGAGCAGATGGCAGGACCCTTCCAGTCTCTAAGTCCTGGATGGCCCCAAAGCCCAGCCTCTNATATCCCCTAGCTTTTCCCCACATACCCACAAGGACCACTGTAGCCTCAGCATTCTCAGGGATCTTCTCCAGCAGCTTCAGCTCATGCTTGGACTTGGAGCGGGTAATACCTGCAGGTGGGGCTGGGGGTGGTAGCTCACGCTAGGGGTTGGGATGGGAGGAATAGAACAGAACTCAGTCCAGGCAGCACCTCCCACAGGCCCCAGCTGCATTTTCACATTGGGCTTGCTCATATCCTACTGCCAGCCCCTAAGCAGGATCCATTCCCCTTCACCTCTCTATCCACCTCCAGTCGGGTCTCAGGAACACCACCAATGAGAGGCTCAGTGACGTGAGGATCACTCTCGGTCCCCTGGGCATGGTGATGCCCCAGCAGAGAGCCTAGAGAACCCGCTGAGATGTTTCGGGGGAAGGAGAACTCTTTCTCGTCACTTGGGTGGCTGGTGGGACAGAGGATAGTAGGGGTCAGGAAAGGCAATAGTGGGGCTAGGGTCAGGGAGGCAGGAGGTGACTGGGTCCTCCTGCCCTGAAGGCCATACCTGTGTTTCAGCAGAAGGGCTCGTAGCACATTGGCTCTATCCTCTGCCTTGATCTGGTCAGAGATGACCATCTGCTCTACCACCTGGTGGGCCACCCCAGGCAGGGTCTGCTGATCGAGGTCCAAGAGCACAGCTCCTGCAATAAGGTGGCAGGGAGAGCTTGTCACCCCAGAACTAGTAACAACAGTGGGGAGCAGATGGGAGGGAAAGTGGGGACAGGTTGGCACAGCCAGGTAGTGTAGGCCAGGGCTCTGGGCTTGAGTACCAGCTCTGTTCCTAAGCCTCTATCACTTTGCCTTTCTCACCTATTTGTCGTCTTCCTTCTCCCATCCCAGGAATACTATATGAGGCTGATAGAAACTACCAAGATTTAGTTATCTGATGCCTTAATCCAAGGAGCACCCAGCTTAGGCTACCCAGGGCACCCACTCTAGTTACGTCTTCTTTGCTGTTAGAAACTCACAGTGCTATCTCCCCATGATGCTCCCGGGGTCCTAGATCTCCCTCATGTTCCAGCTAGTCTGTGGCCTTGTCCACATGGCAACCCTGGGGTCAACTGCAAGTCCCCAGACTTCCCCCTTCACTTGTGCAAGCCCAGTAGGTGCTTGCTGGTAGCTCAAAAACATATAGAAATGAAACTCCTTTCAAAAGCTACCAGGCCACTTATCTGGCAAGGTCAACTTTCCAGAACAAAGAACTAAGGAATAAACAGACTCAAATGCTTCTGAGCAGCCAAAACAGCCTAAGAGATAAAGCTCTGCCTCTGGCATTTTACCCAAAGCCCAGAAACCTCACTCNCAGCCTATTTGCTCTTCGTTTGGAAACAATTCCAACAGCAGAGTTCTCCGTCCTCCTCGGCTGCTTAGAAACAGCCTTTCAGAGAACAACTGGGCGCGATTGCCCAACAGGAAGGAGGAAGCAAGTCCACTGGAGTCCTGTGCCTGTGGTTACTTAGTGAAGTTTAGACAGTCCTGCAGGTTAGGTAATATTCCCAGATCCTCTAAGATGTTAAGAAGGAAGCTGGGTGTGGTGATACATGCCAGTAATTCCAGCACACAGGAGGGCACACAGGAGGTAGAGGCAGAAGGATAAGGAGTTCAAGGCCAGTATCAGCTACATAGTGAGTTCAAGGCTAGCCTGGGTTACTTGAGACATCAGACANGCTGACAAAGGCACGCCAGGAATTTCAGCCATTTTTCANCAAAATACTTTCAAGTCATTTTTAGCTTCAGTTATGGAGCTAGAAGCAAAAGCTTCCGTTATGGAGCTAGAAACAAAAGCTTCAGTTACGGAGCTAGAAGCAAAGGGTTCTTGTAGTGGGTAAATGGAGGTGTACCATGGGCCAGTGTTCTGCGGAGCTCCAGGAGGCTTCGGAAGGACAGTGAGGCCACGTGAGGCTTCCCCCAGCGCTCAGTCTCCTCCTCCACATCCTCCTCAAATTTTATCCAGCGGGCTGTCTCCCGCCACTGAGGCTCCTGGTTTTTGTCCAATAGCAACTCATTCAGCTCCACAAACACCTTGGGGTGAGATGAGAAAATGCTGCAGGGAACAGAGCCAGAGGATGCTGTGATCCACCTCGGGAGAAGCAGTACCAGAAGGGTACACGACCATGGGCCACGGTGGATGGTGCACAGGCATGTGTGACTTACTAACCAGACATGGGTTTCCCTCATCTGTAAAATGTCTATGATGCCCACAGAGGTTAGAGGACTGAGTCAAGTCTGTGAACAGGATTCATAGAGCCAAGTGGAGTCACCATGCAAGGAAGCCATGGGCTTCTGGAGACTGACACAGGACTGACAAAACTAACAGCAACTGAGTGGTGGATTATTTCTGCAATCCCAGCCCTCAGGACACTGAGGAATAACTGCCTGAGTTTGAGGCCAGCCTGGGCTCCAGAATGAATTCCAAGCCAGTCTAGACTACAAAATGAGACTCCATCTCTCAAAAATGACAGGGCACGGTCACCTCTATAGGACACTGCTAGGGCGGTAGCAGGAAAGGACTTGCTGAGGGTGGGAACCAACTCTAGCTGGACAGTAGCCATCTGGATGCTGTGGGTGTAATGCATTCCTGCACCGGACACTTGACACAGGTGCGATTTACTATAGTGCTATTATACCTCAATAAAAACATTTAAAAAACCATACTATGTCAAAGTTCAGAGCCCTGCAGTCTAAAATGGGCAGTGTCCCTAAATAACTAAGTAACCTTGGTCAAGGAACAGACCTGGTTTATGGCTGATACCACCTGTGCTATCACCTTCACCAGCTGTTGGGAGGGTCAACTGAGCAGGGAGGTTGGGCTTTGAAAATGAAGGACTACATGCAGGTGGCCTGAAGGTTCTTCTGTATTTTCTCCTGCAGACCACTTACCGCAGCCTGCCAGCAGATGGCCATGATACACACCTCATTGAAGACTTACCTCCTGAAGCATAGTACCACATATGAGACCATACTGCCCTAAGGACACAGTGGGCAGCCTTCCCTGTTACAGAGCCAGCTCTGGGATGCCATGCACTATTGTTCTGCCTGGTGGAAGGGGAGGTGACAGAAGACATGAAGTAGACAGATGTACCTCATGGGGCTTATGGGGGGCCCGCGGTCGTGCCCGAGGTGTGGGGCCAGGTTCTCGACCTTCCCGGGCAGCTTGTGTAGAACCTTTGGCATTCTTCCTCACCAAGTGTCGCCGTACCCCAGGAACATCCTCAAACCGGTGACCTAGGGACAAGTAGAGGGCCAGGATCAGTTTCTTCCTCTTTTCTTTCCTTACCCTTTGTNCCACCAACAATGAGACTGATTATAGGCCCCGCAGCACTCACTTTTCATGAGGTCAAGGTCAGCTGTCGCTAGTGTCTGGGCCTCACTCTCATCAGTAGGGACTCTGGGCAGTAGTGCCTGCTCCACCCCAGTCATACTGCCAATTCGTCTTCTTTCCTGAAGGTTGTAACTTCGATGTCCAGGCTGGGCTTTGGTCAGGGGACGCCCTGCAGCACCTCCATCATCACCTCCAGCTGTGCCACTGGCCACTGCTACCATCTCCTCTACCAGGGTTCTGCAGAAAGAATAACCATGAGCCCCAAATGCCAGCCTCCTTTCCTAGGCAGAAAAACCTGGGCCCTCCTTGATTCCACTCTTGCAAGGTGGGCATGTGGGAAGCCTGAGGATTCTGAAAGCCAACAGTCAGCATCTAAATTCCAGTTCTAGCCTTTCATGGCTGTGCAACCCCAGCATTCACCTCCAGGCTCATGTGGATATAAATCTCCCTCACAGCATGGGCAAAGGCCAGCATTCCTCAGTGTTTAAGAAGGTGAGGTTTGGGGAAAGTAATATTCAGAACCTAGCATTTATCGATATTAATTCCCTTGCCCTTCCAACTTGGAAACGGGCTTTGAAACTCTAGCCAGATACCTATGTTTGTAAAGGACTGAGCCTTGCCCTTCAGAGACACCAGTTCCTGCCCTTACTCCTATTCTCTGCCAATGCCAGCATCCATGCAGCCCATGACTTTGCTGTGCCAGTCTTGACTGCTTCTCCTTTCATTCCTCAGTGCCAGGATTTCCTAGCAGCCCCTACCTGTTCCCCTGACAGCCTGGCACCCAGTGAGTCTATGCACTCTGTCTAAAGGGGCACCATGTCCTTTATTTCCCATAGCACATCACGCTGCCTGGTACCCAGAAAACAACAGGTCTGTGATAGTCATAACCTTGAGATTTTGTTCAAAGTCATTTCCTCCTGGAAGCCTTCTCTGGCTAGTGCCCCCACACTCCTATCAACCACCTGTACTGACTCTGCCTGAGCCAGGTCACTGGACATAGGGATTTTCTGCTGCCACTTCATGTGGCAGCATTTGGTTTCCAATTGGGTGTACTTGGCAGCTGCCAGAAACAAAGATGGGGCTCCAGTAAGTACTCCATCATTGGTCCAGTGCTCAAGCCAGTGCTGGGGGCATGGTGATGGGGGCAGCTTAGATTCGTAAACCACCCTGTCACCCTTATCAAGGCCAGCGAGCCCCATCCTGTCCTACTGGTAAGAGGCAGGCCTGGGATCTGAACCCTAGCCTGATTAGTTCAGAGACTCCTGCTTTCTTTCATACCTCCTCCCCGCTCTAGTAAGGGGAGTGCCTACTTAGGACACTGTTGAGTACAGTGTACTTACCCTGTCTGTGCCCCTTTGGTGGCCCGGGGAGCTACCTCCTGGTGGGGCATCTGTGTAGGGGGAGATGGGCTGGTTCTCTCTGCCTTCCGTTCTGTACCTTCATCCTCTTGGAGNAAGAACTGCAACAGGAACCCACATGGAAAGGTAAGGCCAGGCCAGGACCCTGCAGACAGCTCCCAAGAACTAAGGCACCACTTACCTGCACTGAAGAAGGTGAAGAGGCAGGGGATGGCTGCTGTAGGGGAGCCCTGGACCCTTCAGCTTCACTGGCTTCATCCTCATCTTCCTCCCCTTCCTCGATTGTAGGGGTCTCCCCAGGGGGAGAGGCTCCGGGGCGCCTCCGAGGTTTCCGTCCTGGGCCTTGGGGAGTCTTGCGGCGGCGGGCATCAGGAGGCAGGTGGGTGGACAGCGGATGATGGATGTGGTGGGAGGACTGGCGGTGGTCTGCAGGGAGGAGGGACTTGGCAGCAGGCAGGCACAGCATCCCTCTTTCCTGTCCTGGCCTCTCCCACTAAGATCCAGGCCATTCTCTGTTGGATAGTCTAACCTGAGCCCTCCCTCAGCCTCCCTTCCCCCGCTGGCCTCTCACATTCAAAGTCTTCCTCCCCATAGCTTCGGCCTGGCTCCTCTCCTCCTCGGGATCCAGCCTCCTGGAGGATCTCCTCGAACCGTTCCACACCTAGGGTACGCAGTTCGTCTTCCTCTTGCTCAGGGAACCCAGGTGTTCCAGGGCCCAGGCCTTCTGGCTCTGGCTGTGAGAAGGAAGAGTGGAGAGAACACACAGGGTTCACTAGGAACTGTAGCTGAAGGCCCTAACCTGCCCAGGGCTAGAGATCTAGTGACTGCAGCAACCTATCATCACCAACATACGAACTGAATCCCTGTGTGCAGCAACCGAGCCCTTCAAATGCTAGGACCGAATCTGCATCCCCACAACTATGATCTCCAATGAGCTTACCCCCCCTAAAAAGGGCCCAATCAATCTTGGGCAGGCCCACAACTAGAAGACTCCACAGAACTCCTGGTCTAGCCCTTCTACAACCAGGCAGAATGTGAACTTCCCTGTTACTGTGGCAGAAGAAATTCCTTTGGCTGGAGGACAATTGCTGAGCCTTAAAAGAAACTTCTGAAGGCATCTAAGCTAACTGCCTCCGAGTAGTTCTGAGTCAAACCTATCCCTGCCTGGACATGAATGTATACTCCTGCTTGACCAGAAAGCCCCCATCCCCTTCACAGCAGCACACATGCCCACCTAGGCGGCACACCTCCCCTCACAGCCAGTCAGCCAGCTCCGCCCC
>LZPO01027395.1:227992-249490 GCA_001675575.1 Neotoma lepida | reverse complement strand
GAAAGAACTCTGGAGAGAACCCAAAAGGGAAAGCAGGGTGCCTGCAAGTAAGGAGGGGGTACTCCCACAAGGCAGGCAGACCAGCAGCACTACCAGCCCTAGACATAGGACAGAAGCAGGCTCCCCAGTGCAGAAAAGTAACCCAGCTCCACTCACTCAGTAGGAGGAACGAAGGAACTGGACAGTGGGACTTATAATGGGGGAGGGGCACGTGACATCGTCAAGGGGGTGGGCACAGAAATCCTGAGGGGCAGTCTCTATCCCTCCCCTCCCTAGCCCTGGGCCAGGAAAATCTGAGTGGCAGGGCAGCCCTCCTGACAGTGACTATAGGGTGTGAGCTCTGTGATGGGGGTGGAGGGAACCCAGCCAGTGCAAACCGGGGTACCCATTCCTAGTGAGGGCACCACCCAAGGCTCTCCAAAGGTAGCAATACTAAGCTGCTGAAGCGCTGCTGGGGAGTTGGGGTTGTCTGAGTTAAGGCTACCTTGGCAGTGAGACAGGTTAGTATAGGGTCAAAAACTAGAAGTCTGGGGGGATCAGCCCGGGGGGGGGAGTCTGGGCTACACATTCCTGGCAAGAACTCCAACTCAGCTGACTGCTCTTTCTATCTCCCCCCTCAGTCGGCCTTCAGCCAGGGCCCGCCAGTGTGGGAGAGGGGTGCCAGGGAGGGGACCTGGTCTGGGAGGGGTATAGGGAATCTGTCCTCAGCACCTGCAGGTGCTCACTCCCACCTCCAGGCTTTGCCCTCAAGTGTGCTCCTCCACCAAGCCCTCCTCCCTTCACCCATATGCCCCCACCCCTCCCCCGCTGTCGTGGAATACAAAGCAGCCTCTGTCCAGAGCATCGGTGCCGATAATCCTAGTGGGGGCACATTCCCCGGACCAGCCCCGACGGGCCCGAAGGATTAGCATCTTTCCCCCAGCCCAAGGGATTAGCACTTCGGACCCCCACTTGGGCATTAACCATTCCCCAAGTGAATTCGTACATTCCACAGCTCTTGGCTGTGGGGCTGGTGGGGGCGGAGAGAGTTTGATAAAGTGGACCCAGATTTGAGAGAGCACTGCCTCCACACCCAGCAAGGAGCTCCCTACCCAGAGAAGGCAACCCCCTAAAAATCAAACTTCAGGCTCTTCTTTCCCATCCTCATTCAGTTGCTGCCCCTTCTGTCTGACCTCTTGTCCTAACCTAACCCTCCAACCCCCTTTCAGGGCTCCGCCTTCCAATCCAGAGATCCAGGGAGTTGAGGTCCCGGGCAACCCCCAAACTGGCAAGTTTCGGGGGCAGAGGGTCATCTGGAACCCGCCCTGGAGTGGGAGAGCAAGCTGAAAGGCAGCAGCTCCTGGAGACTACCCCCTCCTGGTGGCAGGGGGCGCGGCACCCTGGCTTTAGGTAACTCTTAAGAGGCGGACCCCGGAATCTCGCTCCGGAGCGGTACTCCCACTCACCTCCCCATCCTTCTCCCTAAAACCTCGCTCCCTGCGCCCCAGTCCCCGCCCTTTCCTCCACTTCCACTCCCTCGGCGCTCGAGCTGTCTCTTATACACATCTAGATGTGTATAAGAGACAGGCCCTCCCCCTCCCCCACCTAGCTGCTTACCCGCTAGCTCTGGATTTTGTGTCCCGGGGGTCTCCGGGTCTCCCCTGATCCTCCGGAACCCTCGCGCGCTCCCGACGACTTCCCGGTGCCCACCCTGGGGCGCGCCCCCGCCGCTCCCAACTTCTCCCAACTCAACTTTCCCCCGCGCCGCGGGCAGGCCAGCCTCCAGCGTGCGCGCCCCCCGCAGAGCGCCGTGCGCGGCCCCGACGCGGCTAGCCAAGAGGCGGAGAGCGGGCACTGAGACTCCGTGGCGGGAGCGCGCTCCCAGGCACAGCCCGACACCGCCGGCGCGGCACCCTGGCTGTTCTCCCCCCACGCCCGCAAAGGCTCCGGGGACGCCCTCTTCTGCCTCTAGTGAGCCACCTCTGGGAGGAAAGAAGTCAGCTTCAGGTTGGGAATCGAGGGAGTGGAGTATGGCCAGGAAATGGAGGCTCAGGGAGTTGAACTACAGATTCTCTGGCGTTAAGACTCTTGCAAGGCTCCCGCCCAAATAACCCCATTGCCTCCGAGAAAACCCTAGTGTCTGCCTGAGAGAACGGATGGCACGCGAATGTGAGGGGTAATGACACTGGAGTTGGTGACCAGTACCCTGAACTGATGGAAAACAGGACAACTTGTTGAGGACTCCTCACTTCCACCAGAACTACCTCTGCACTGAATGGAACCCTCCCTATTCGTAGTTGACATCTCTATTTTAAAGACCTTTGCGTGTCATCCTGTTTTCTTAACTAAATCATCAATTATTTCAGATAAAGAATGCACTTTATGCGTCTTCAGTCTGCCACGTGGGCGAANCACAATATTGTTTATGCAAAAGCACTCAGATTTAAGTAAGTTAATTAACAAATGGTTAGCGCTACTCTGGTTTCGGCGCTGAGGAATGCTGTTTGGGGCCGTTTTCGCCCGGTTCACAGCCCTCAAGAATGCAGTCATGAGACAATTAGAGAGCAGTGCAAGAAAATCTATAATCAACTCCTTTACGGGGTGAGGTAAAGGCTGCTTGCTGCAAGTGTAGCATCTGTCTGTGGTCTTGTCTGTTGAGGGGAGTAACTGACCTGCCAGTCCTCGTGGGCCACACCCTGGCTGACTCCAGTGGGCCTGCTCTGAAGACTGGGATCAGGGGGACACCCAGGCTCCAGTCAGCTGGCCTCGGCATGTCAAAGTGGAGCCGCTGGAGTCCGGTGGCTTTCGAGACGAAAAAATGGGCCCAGCAGAAAGAGGGGTCTTTGGCGTGTGTCCCTCCACACATCCAGCCTCTAATGGGGCACACCTGTCTCGCTGCCCAGCCCTGTGGTCAGCTGGTCCCTGTGAGGTCATCGGCAGTAAGACATCGCTCAGAATCATTCCCCAATCAGTCCTGGAGTCACCAGGTGGCCTAGGGAGAGGTGGGAACTAGTGCTGAAGCTGTCAGGAGGTCGCTGGCGACTCAATACACCCAACCAGGTCAGAGCCGGGCCAACAGCGCCCGGGATCTAGGCCGTCAAACGCAAACTTCAAGCAGAGAGTACCCCACCCCCACCCTGACTGTATTCTGGAACGCGTAGTCCCGGAGCGGCCCTTTTCTGGAAGGCTGTGAGCACAGAAAAGGAATAATAACAAGAGCGGGGCACACTGGGAGCCTCCGCGCCTTGGCGGAGACGCCCGAAAAGCGGACACGCGATGCTTCCTGGGAGTTGAAGTTTAAGGTTTGCCTCCGCTGTGGAAACGAGTGCCGGGAGTTGATCGCTGCATAGAGTCCGAGCGCGGCCTGTTGGACTTTGTAGTCCTCGTGCCCTTCGCCACGGGCATTCTTGGGAAACATGGCCACCCAGGAACTACAAGTCCCAGAAGCCTGTGCGCGGGGGAGCGGGTGGGCGGGGCTGGAGCTGTGGGTACCACCTCCTCTGCAACGCCGGGGCCGGGAGTCTTAGAACCGAGGGCCCGCAGGGGTCCCCGCGGCCGCTGCGATGCAGAAATACGAGAAACTGGAGAAGATTGGGGAAGGTAATGGAACCACGAGTTGTTCCTGCAAGGTCCTTTTCTGAAGACCCTGCTTGCAGTCCCAGCTCCCTTACCATCAGCNATACTTGCAGGCTCCGACCTCAGCACTGGGTAAAAGCCCTGGCGGCTGAGCCCAACACTCGGTGCAGACACCAACCCTTCTCCCTGTGTTAGCATCTGCGGCAAACTCTTGCGCTTAGCGTTAGCAGTCTCTGTGGACCGATCTTCCTAGCCGCGGCACTTCCTGCATTTCTTACCCCTAGCCTCAGCATCACTTGCAAACCTCACCTGGAACCCCTGCTTCAATTCAATGCAGAACCTGCAACCTTAACATTTTTGCAGGCCTTCGCTGCTCTCCTAGATGACTCCTCGCTACTTCCCGACCCCACCCCCCACCCCCTGAGCTTATGGCAGATTCCCCCTGCCGCTGGAGCCTTGAGCTTTTCGTAGGCATCTTCACCTTGACATCCTCACTCACAAAACTACTCCATACCTAACCCTCACCTGAAAACTTGCCCTTACNCACTAAGATGTTGAGAAGGATCCTCTCCCTCACCCCCGACCTTCCCCTAGGCACCTATGGAACTGTGTTCAAGGCCAAAAACCGGGAAACCCATGAGATTGTGGCTCTGAAGCGTGTCAGGTTGGATGATGACGATGAGGTAGGACTGAAGCGTGGTGCGAGGGGTATAAGGCCTATTTTGGGTGGGCTNTGACTACTGTCTCCTTGCATATTGTAGGGTGTGCCAAGTTCAGCCCTCCGGGAGATCTGTCTACTCAAAGAACTGAAGCACAAAAACATTGTCAGGTGAGGTCTGTTGGAGGAGATAGAACCTCCTCATTAGACTGGGCTNTATTGGGATGCTAGAGGTATTGGGATCTGAGCCTTTCATTCTCCNTAGGCTTCATGATGTCCTGCATAGCGACAAGAAGCTGACGTTGGTTTTTGAGTTCTGTGATCAGGTGAAAGAGGGGCTGGTGGGGGNATTAGTAATTATGGGAGGGTATAGGAGTCCAGACTAAGATTAAACTCTGTCTTCTTCTCCACATGCTCGTCTCTATTTAGGACCTGAAGAAATATTTTGACAGCTGCAACGGTGACCTGGACCCTGAGATTGTGAAGGTGAGGGGGAGGAGTGTTTAGGGATTCATTGCCTGGGTGTGCCTATACTATCAANACTCCTTGAGTAACAGGTTATGGTCCTGGAGTACCAGAGAAAACCTGTTTCTGCCCTCCAAGGGCTACTAGTCTTGGTGAACATTTTTCTGTGGTGTCCTTTGACTTGCACAGTATCTGATTACAATGATGTCATTTGCATTACAGATGTGACACATGAGAAATATCTCATGCATTTAACAAATACCAGCCCTATATAGTGGCACATACTTCTAACTTTAGCACTCAGAAGTCTGAGGCAGGAGGATCTCAAGTTCAAGACCAACCTGAGCTACATAGCAGGCCCTTGTCTCAAACATCAGGGCAAAAACAAAAAAAAAAAAAAAAGGGATTGGAGAGATAGCTTAGCAGTTAACACATATTACTCTTGCAGATCATGTGAGTTCAGTTCCCAGCACCCACAGGAGGCAGCTCACAAACCACCTGTAACTCCAGATCCAGGGGATCCAGTACCCACTTTTGGCAACCAAGGGCAGCTGCATTCACATGCACATACCATCCCCCAACATACATACATACATAATTTAAAAATAAATCTTAAGAGGAGAGAGAGACGGAGTGAGAGGCCAACAAAACAAATATTTCTGTAGGTTTGCTTTATACCAGTCACTGTTCTAGGCCCAAGACCAAGTGCNTTGGCCCAGGTTCCAAGGGAATCAGGTCCTGAGTATTACTGTAGCTTTGTTTTTGTGTTGATGGTCATGGCGTGTGTGCTAAATTGCAGTCATGTAGGGGAGACCAGCATGGACTGGAGATGCAGGAAAGCCCACCAACCTGTCAGTCCAGAAAGGTGTCAGAAGCAAGGAAAACTTGGTTACTGTTATACTGCTGCTACCTAGCACATGCAAAGCAGATTCTCTCAAGTAACTAGAAGAAAGGCTGAAAGGACAGTTTAGTTGTTAAGAGCACTTGCTGCTTTTGAAGAGAACTCCGTTCCCAGTATTCACATTGGGTGGCTCCCAACTACCTGTAACTCCAGTTCCAGGAGACCCTACCTCTTCTTTTGGCCTCCACAGGCACACACACACACACACACACACACACACACACACACACACACTCTAAATTACAGAGTAATTGGAATGGACTTCTCCACTTGCTGCAAGTCCTATGGGCTAAGGGGCACAGTGGGTCTGACTCCCTCTTCCCTGCCTCTCCCCAGTCATTCCTCTTCCAGCTGCTGAAAGGCCTGGGATTCTGTCACAGCCGCAACGTGCTACATAGGGACCTGAAGCCCCAGAACCTGCTCATAAACAGGGTATTGCTCTGGGAACAGGGAGCGAGAATGCAGAAGCTGGAGTCAGGGATGGGGAGCATTGAGGGAGTAGGATGGGGAGAAGGAGGCTGCCCTAAACCATTTAAAAGTGTTCTCCATGTCCTNTTTGTGTTATCTCCCCTCAGAATGGGGAGTTGAAGTTGGCTGATTTTGGCCTGGCTCGAGCCTTTGGTATCCCTGTCCGCTGCTACTCTGCTGAGGTGAGCCTGGGAAGTGGTATATGAGGTTGAAGGGAGGGAGTCCCCCAGTGGCTTCTCTACACCACATTGTTTCCTCTGCTCTTTGAGCCGCCTCCTGGACCTCCTTCCAGCTCTCTAAGTGGNAGGGGGTCCCTGTGGGTGGGGTCTTCTCCAGGTGGTCACGCTGTGGTACCGCCCACCGGATGTCCTCTTTGGGGCCAAGCTGTACTCCACGTCCATCGACATGTGGTCAGCCGGCTGCATCTTTGCAGGTGACACATTGGGGTTCTGCAGAGGCACTTTTCTNTCNCAGTTGGGTTAACAAATAGGGTCTGGAGGATCTTTTGTGAGGGAAGGGAGAGGGGTTCTTGGGGCTGGGACTGGAAGGCACAGGGGCACCTCAGAATGACGGGTCCTTCATGTGCTCTGTTTTATCCCTGTTTTCCTCTCAGAGCTGGCTAATGCGGGGCGGCCTCTCTTCCCTGGCAATGATGTGGATGACCAGCTGAAGAGGATCTTTCGATATCCTTCCAGTGCACTTAGCCCACTCTCCCTCATCTCTTTGTAGAAAGGGAGTGAGCATGGAGCTTAGAGCAGGGGTGAGAGTTAGCCATCGCTTACCCTCCACATTGTCCTTGCATGGGGTCATACTGTGGAGAGATGTGGCCTGTTGGTAAGGATGGCACACCTGATGAGGCAATTAGAAGTTGCTCCAGTGGGCCTTAGGATAAACGCGTAGGGGTTCTTGGAGAAAAAAATGACTGTCTGTTAGGACCACAGCATCAGGGGTTGGATTTTCCTGNTCCNCTGTAAACACCATAAAAATGGGGTTTACCTTAGGCTGGGCTGGGGGATAGAGTAAGATGGTGTGAGAGAAGGGCAGAAGGAGTGAGGAGTCATCCCCCTTGCCCCTGAGGTATAGGTGCAACCCTCCCCACAAGTGACCCTTGACCACATGGACACACTGCTAGGGACACCGACTGAGGAACAATGGCCCGCCATGACCAAGCTGCCAGACTATAAGGTGTGACTGGCTATGGGAGGCCTTGGTTCATTAGAGGCCCCTTTTGTTTTCCAACTCTATGCTCCATACCTCTGGCCTGACTCTGCCTGGCCCTCCTCTGCAGCCCTACCCAATGTACCCAGCTACCACGTCCTTGGTGAATGTTGTACCCAAGCTCAATGCCACAGGGAGAGACCTGTTGCAGGTAGGTACCTAGGGGTAGAAGCAGATGGGGGCATTTGCCTACCCAGGATTAGAAACTGGGGATTGTGGTGCTTGCCCAGAGGGACAAAAAGATGGTGGGTTGTCCTGTCTGAGCTCGCCTCCGCCTTTCTTCCCACCTGCAGAACCTATTGAAGTGTAACCCTGTGCAGCGCATCTCAGCAGAGGAGGCCTTGCAGCACCCCTACTTCTCTGACTTCTGTCCCCCGTAGGCTCTTCCTGGTGGCCAGGCTGGGGCCTGGCCTATTTAAGCCTCCCTCACAGAAGGGTGGAAAAGTGGGGTGTGGGATACTGAGCACCAGCTGTGCTGGGCCCAGCCAGGGTAGAGTTACTCTGGCCCGTGGTTTTCACTCCCTCCATGGACTTTATTTAATTTCATAAATTGGCTCCTTTCCCACAGTCTGCTGATATGGTGGTGGGGTGGCTCTGAAGGGTGGCTGGGGACCCCTGCTCTGACTTACCACCCTCTGTGACCTTGCCTACGGCTTGTGCAACGAGCTGCTCACTGTCTGCTCTGCCTCTTTACATGTCCCGAGACTGGGGACAGGAGGCCATGATCCCCATCCTTTTGATTGTATCATGGCAGCCCTGTCTCCACATGCAGGCTTATATACTCCTGNACACTTTTCTCTTCTGCCTAAGGGCCAGATACAGTTCTGAGGTAGGATGCCACTGGCCTGAGTGCAAAGTTGAGCCTCTACCAGAGTGGGGAGAATGGGCCAGGCCTCTCTATGGGTGTCTCCACATCCACATTTCTGTATAGAGCCTTCCAACTCTGTTTTCACACTTGGAGTTGTAGGCTGAGGCAAGAGAAACTCAGAGCTGTGTGGAGTCTCTTTCATAAGAAGAACCCTTCCCAGTTCCTGTTTGCCAGTTTGCCAGTTTTTTTGGGTACAGGAAAGGAAGGAAACTGGAGCTGAGGTAGAGGTCCAGTGATGCCCTCTTGGCAGGAAGGGAAAGGCAAGGCTCTTTCAGTCCCACTGTCTCAAGTGGAGAGGCTGTCAGCTCCTGTGGAGAGGTTGGAAAGGCAAGAACTTTCCCATAGCATGACCTTCAGAGGCAGGACAGAGATCCTCTAGTGTAACCCTGCCACTTCCACCTTCTTGCTGAGCTAGTTAGAACCTCGTTCTGGCTATACACTGTTGGTACAGTGAATACCCACTGTGGACCATCACATCTGAGCTCTAGGCATGGAGAGACTGCCTTCTTAGCTTGTTAGGAGGTAGGCCTGGTGGTACAGACCTATATTCCAAGCTACCAACAAGCCTGAGGCAGGAGAGCTGCAAGGCCAGTGTGGGCAGCAGAGTGCAAGGTCAATCTGGACAATGTAGTGAAACTCTGTTTCTAAATAAACAAGATACAAAAAGGGCTGGGAAGCCAAACCTGGTGTTATATGCCTATAATCTCAACATTTGATGGGTGTGGGCAGAAAGATTAGGTCAGGATTGTCCTTGGCTGCACAGTTCACCCCCAGCCTGAAGTATATGAGACCCTGCCTCAGAAGAACAAAAGTGATGAAGCTGTACTTCTGTGGGGGATACTTGCATAGCAGGAGTCCTCCAGACCCTGGGCTCAGTCCCTAGCCCCTTCAAAACAAGAGAAGGGGCTAGGGAGATGACTCAGTGTTTGCAGCACTTGATGGACAGGCAAGAGGACCAACCAGTGTTGATATGCTGNTTGTAAAGCCTAACTGGGGACCAGATCCCAACTGGATAATGGATGGAAGTGGGGAGGCTGGCAACGACTCTGCTAATGTCTGATCTGTAAGGCAAACACCTGAGAAACATGCACTAGAGCTTTATTAGGGTGAAGACAGCAAAGATGTACAGGCTGGACATGTCCAGGATGTTACGGTGCAGCCAAGTAGTCACAGCAGGTCTAGAGCCTTGTGACGAGGTAACAGGTACGGTGAGAGGCAGAGAGTGTCTTGGTAACAGCACAGGGAGGGGTAGGAGGCCTGGTGGGACAAGCCACAGCAGTGGGGCAGGACCCTTCCACCTATTTGGTCCTAGAGATCTGAATTTCCTCCTCTTGACCTGTCCTGTCCCTTGACCTTACGGGGCATGTCTCATATTACCTGGGGCCCAGGCTGAGGTGAGGAACATGTGTTCGATGGCCATTCAACCCTTCCTGAAGCTGTGGGAAAAGGGAGAAGGTGGAGACTAGCCAAGATGGCTGCACATAGCTCCTGGATCAAATGATGCTGGGGTGGGGGAGGGCAAGGGGACTATTACCAGAGTACTGCCAGAGCGTCTTTGAGAGCTCCTTCTGTTCCAGAAATACCCCAGGACTCTGTCTTGGAAAACCTGGGGGCAAGTGGCAGGAGTGGGTGGCCAACATCCACCTTCCTGGACACTGATGGTCCAATTCCTCCCCATCGTGTCTGGGGTTCTATCCCACCTCACAGAGGTAGTCGAGGATCTCGAGGATGGTAAGCAGGCTGGCTCCAATAAACAGTCCCATCTGTCCCCCAATGTCTCCTGTGGAGGTAGAGTGCTGTTAGCTCACAGTCACCNGCCCTATCCACACCTCCGCAGACCCAGGCACTCCATACACACCCAGCAGTTCCGACACTTCATAGGCAGCCTTCTGTTCCACTGCCTCATAGTTGAGGGCCTCAAAGAAGATGTCCAGAACCAGTACGTTCTCCCTGGAGGAAAAGAAGCCCGAATTGCTTGCTGGACACCACCTGGTGCCAGCTGGAAGTAGGTGTGGGTGCTCTGGCCCCTTTCAAGAACCTTGGGTTATTCTCATCCCCCAAGTCAGAAAGTTTAAGCAGTTTGCCCAGAGTCCCAGAACTGGTTATGATGTGGAGATGAATTCAGCCTGGGCTGTGTGCAGAAGGGCTCCGGTCTAGTTCCCTGCTAGGAGCCCCTCGACTCAGGCACAGTCCAGCCTTGCTACCATCCCTCCTCGCTCACGCGATATAGGTCTCGCTGCGGTTGTATTTCTGGGCCAGGTAGCGAGCTGAAGCGCGGCTGGGAATCCGCACCATGGAGAGCTCCTTGGCGTAGCGGGTGGTGGCACACGGATTGGGACAGACACACGTGTCCTTTCGCAGCATGGCATCTGCAGGCAGGCCGCAAAGCAGGATCAAGACCACTCGGCCAGAGGGTTGGGATCAACGGCCGAGTGGATGGGGACAAGGAGGCTGAAGAGTTGTGCCCTTACCCAGAGCTGGGCTGGCACAGTCCTTGTACTGCTGGGGGCTGCACACTGGCGAGTTTCCTAGGATTGAAGATGAGAACGGAGCCCGAGAGCGCCCCCTAGGGTACGCCCTTTCCCTACTCCCAACAGACCCCAGCCCCTTACCAGGCATATGCATCATTCGACACCCACACTTCCGAGCCACAAAGCGGGCCTCACAGGCCAGACGACACCCTATTAAACTATAAGGAGGGCTGGGACTGGGGTTAGGAGAACCCAGGGGATCAGAGGGCTCTGGATCAAAGTCGGGATCCACAGATGCAGTATTGCAGTCACCCCAGGGTGGTGGCAGGAAACTCAGCTGTGGAGGGACAAGGTAGAGGAGACTGGGTTTAATAGAGGTTGCTGGGGTGAGGGCCCCAGGAACAAGCTGAGGGACTGTGGCTTGGGGTCTGAGGGTCTTCTGAGGAGGTAGGAGTTTGGGGAGGGTGGGAGGCACAGGCAGTTGAACCAACATACTTGCTGCTGCTGGCAGGACACAAAAGTCTGGTGGCCTGGGGCTGCCCCGAAGCCCAGCTGGTCAATGGCAGGGGGTTCCTCCTGGCTGTGGATCTGCACTCGGATCCCCACCTCAAACGGGGTCTCTTCTGCAGGGAGGGGCCTTTAAGGCCCCAGACACTCCACTCCCAGGAGAGACTCACTTGGCAGTCCCTCTCCTCAGGATTTGGAAGAGCCAGCCCTGCCTCTTCTCACAAGAAGACATGCTTTGGGGCTCCTCCCTACACAGCTGCCTCCTCTCCTTCCCATGGTCTCTGTGATTTCCCAGCCTCATGCATACCTCCACCCTCATCCCTCCTCACAGGCAAATGACCCTGTGCCCCTCACCCATGTCCTTCCAGATGGGCAGATACTCCTCCTGCTGTACATCCAACATAATCTCCAACCCATTGCCAGCACCACCCTTTGGAGTGGTGAGCAGCTCTGCCCCGTGGACACCGGAGTTGAAGGTGTAGCACTGCCCCATGCGAGTGAAGATCTGGGGGCAGACAGGGACAGCCCCTCTCTTAAATGAGCCCGTGGGCATGGGAGCACTCCCCTCCTTGAGTCTCTTCTCTTTGTTTTTGTTGTTCGGGTTTTTTTTCCTTTGAGGGGGCACCATGTAGCCTGGGCTTGTCTGGTGCTTGCTATGTAGCTGAGATGGTCTCAAATTCCTGATTCTCCAGCCTCCAAATACCAAGTACTGGGATTACAGGCTTGAATCATCATACCCAGTGACAAATCCTTGGATGGATTCCACCCCCCACCATGTGTTACCTAAGTACCTGGGGCAGAGGTGAGGTGGGGGGTGGGAACTGGACCTAGGTTACTAAATCTAAGTGATCTAGCTGAATTTCCACCCTGTCCTAATCTCTTCTCTCTCTCTCTCTCTCTCTCTCTTTTCTTTTTCTTTCTTTCTTTCTTTCTTTCTTTCTTTCTTTCTTTCTTTCTTTCTTTCTTTCTTTTTATCTTATTTTTTGAGACACATTCTCTCTATGTAGTCCTGGAACTTGCTATGTTGTATGGATGAGGCTGGCCTGGAACTCAGGGCTCCTCCTGCCTCTGCTTCCCAGCTTCTGGGATTAAAGGTGTGCACTACTGTACTTGTTTTATGTTTTGGACTTTTTGATACTGAGTCTCATGCAGTTCTCCCACCCTCCTTGAAAGAACTCTGAAGCCCACATCTCAATGCCCTTAGCCTCACATATAGGTATTCGGAGTGAGGAAACCTCCCTGCTCACTCCAACTCCCCTGCCTCTCACCAAAGCCCTGGATGCAGCCTACAGGGTAATTGGAACAAAAGGAAATGGATCTATTATTGTCCTCCGTTGGGATGGCAAAATTTGGATGAGATGAGGAAAATCCTCTCCAAGCAGATAAGGGTCTTCTACCCCAGAATATTCCCAGGGTATTAAATTTTACCCTAGGAACCATGTCTCCACCAGCTAGCCCTTGGCCCTGCAGCCTGCTTGGGTTGGTGTCCTTGCTGGGAGGCATGGCCAGGTGCACAAATGTCTAATTGTGAGATGGAGGGAACCTCCAGATGCCACTTCCTAGACTAGACAGAATGGCTTGGTGGATGGAGAGCCTGTGGCTGGCAGGAAGAAAGGAATACCCAGGCAAGGGGTGTTAAGGTTCCCTGTTTTGGGGGAATCTTGGGCTGACAAGGTTGAAGATTGTAGACACTGAGTCTTAGGGCAGCTGGCTCACCACTGTGAAGTTCTCAGGTCCACAGGGCTGGCCACGGTAGCGGCAGTCCAGCAACATATCCTCAAGGGAGTGGCTGGCTCTGGCGTAGAGTTGTGCCATGTCGAAGGTGGGACTGGGCATGAAGCCAGGNGGTGCAGGAGGCTGGCCCAGGGCACGAAGGTAGGCAGCATGTTCAGCAGGGTCCAGACCCAGCAGCGCTGTCCCAGCCCAATGCAAGTCATTGGGTGTGAGTCGTGAGCGNCGCAGTGGATTGATGTTACACAGAGTGACAGCTGGGAAGGTGAGCTGGTGGCTCTCACGCTCATCTAGGGTGGTCTTATGGTGGAACTCCCCATAGTAGCGCACCCGCTCAGCCACCTGGTAGAGGAAGGCTGCCAGCGACAGGAGCACAGCTATGGCCCAAAGCCCACGGCGCAGGGTCAGGCCTCCAGGGCCAAAGATGTGGCCCAGACCATGCATTGTGCAGCTGCTGGCAAACACCCGGATGTCTGAGGCCTGTTGCCGCCGCTGGGCCTCCTCCAGTCCTGAGGGGGGTTTCATGGCTAGAGCCCAGAGAAGGGGCTGCTGACTGGGTACAGGGTGTCCAAGGAGCGACAGAGGCTGTTTTGTAGGACTAACAGGGGATTGAGATGGGATTCAGGTGGCCCAGCAAGGAATAGGGAGGAGAGAAAAGGAGAAGGTAGAAAAGGAGAAGGTAGAGAAGGGAGGAGCCGAGACTGAGAGGTGAAAGTACTGGCCTGGTAGGGACCGGATGAGATGAAGGTCGGTACAGCTCTGCCTTCCCCAGAACAGGCGTTGGCTCCGTGGGGTTGGGGCTCTGCAGTAAGGACCAGGTAGGGCGCAGGAGGTAGTGGCAGGCAGGGGCTGCAGAGCAGGACTGACTGAGCTGAAGCTGCTGCAGAGGATTAGGTTTCAGCATGAGGGGGGCCGGGGGGCCAGCAGAGCAGCCTGAGGGGCAGGGAAGGTCCCTGGGGCCCCAGGCTGAGCCATTAGTGCAGCATGGGGGGAGTCTCTGCTGTCAGAGACCAGAGGCGCCAGGAGGAAACCGCAGCAGTCCTGGGTAGGGCTTGAAGGAAGCCCAGATATACATTGGGGTTGGGGGTGCCTTTGGGGCCCTTTAGGCTCCCAGTCACAGCCCCTGAATGCCAGACCTGAGGGTGAAGTGCTGATTCTTGGTCCAGCCCCTCTCTCCTTTTGCTTCTCCTGCCCTTCCATGAACTTACCTGGCATCATTTGTTCTTTTGCAGAGTGGACCTGGCTCTTGACCAAGCTAGAGAGTGGTGGGAGGTTTGGCATAGGCAGATCTTCTCTTCCTATGCCTCCAGCATCCTAGCAACATTACATGACCAGAGCCCTCTTCAGGTTCCATATCCAATGGCCTTCTGTGTTCTGAGTGTACCTCTCTGCCTGGTGACCCAGACCCCCACCTCCTCATTCTCGGACCCTCCCTGTTGGTGAGGGTATCTTCCTCCACAATGACTATGGACTCTTCAGCTACCCTCAGGGTATCCAGGGTACCTTGTGACTTTACATCTTCCTCTCTTGATTAACATATTCTCGTGATCATGACCTCCAGCACCTGGAAGGCTTCCTCAATTTTGAAAGTGGTCCTAGGCCATCATGTGGAGGTGATGTCTTATGCCTTCTCTGACGACCAATGAGGGATCCAGCCTTTCAGTTCCAGCTTTGCTATCAATGCCATCAACTCCCTGAAACCGAGTTTCTGGGTTGAGGCCACCGCCTTACTAATTTGACAGATGTGACCAGATTCCCCTACCCCCACCCTAACAGCAGCTATGCCATTTTGTACTCCCATTAACCTTGATCAGGGAGTATGCCTGGAGGGTACTCCAGGACCCTGAGTCATCTCCCTGTGCCCTGCCATAGGGCAAAGGCAGCATGTGATCCAAGGCATGGAGNTACTTCCAGGAACTCAGAAGGGAAGATGAAGGTAGAGCTGCAGGGGTGGGGTGTGTGTGCTCCCAGAGCTGGAGGAGCCATGCACAAGCTCAGTGCTAGATGGCTTGGAGGAGTACAAGGAACTCAGACAAGAGGGGCCAGTAGCCCAAGGGTATCTGAACAGGGGACTGCAAGACCTGGTTCTTGTTACTGTCATGTTCGGTACTGGGTAAACTCTGATCTATACCCTCACGTATCTGGGAATTGGGCAAAGCCTTTGTATGCTCAAGAGTAATCAGACAGATCCACTATTTACATACAATTTCTTCTAATGTTCTACTTATTAGGTATACATTGGATGTGTGTGTCACAATGTGTGGAGGCTAGAGGATAACTTGTGGGAGTGGCTCATCCACCACATGAGTCTTGGGGGATCGGACTCAGGTCCTTAGGTTTGGTGGCAGGTGTTTCTCATTGGCCCCAGAATTATATTTACATTCTGTGTCTTTGAAAAGCACTGGAGACAAGGTTCATTCTGGTGCCTTCTGGCCTCGAGTGNTGGGGACATAGTTCCACCAACTAATCAGTCATAGTGTGCTGCCTCTGACTGTATGCACACTGGTCCTAGCAAGCACTCAGGGCTCATAGTCTCAGAAACTGTCCTAAGCTTAGTGGCATAGGCTAGGCAAGTAACATCTTAGGAAGGATAGGTGACTAAAATGGCTTGTGGCACAGATGTGACCACTTTCTGGAGCTACTGCACTGTGGTTTTTAAGGGTGTCATTACAAAATGTCCCACTTAACTCTTGGAAAAGGCTTTCAAGAGCAAGCCCNGATAAGTTGCTGGTCTCTACTNAGGGGCTGGCAGAGCCAGGCCAGGGTGACAGGNAGGGTCGCCAGCCACTGACCACAGCCACAGGACTAAGGTCACCAGCCATTGGCCATANGGTCCCATTCCCTGGTGAGCAGCCATCCTGTGGCTGTCAGGAGGCTGAGAATCACACACAGTGATGTATACACTGCCAGGTGAGTGACTGTGGGCATGATGTTGAGCACACTTGGTTGGCTGACTGCTCTGGGAGGGAGATTTTATGTCCCAACTGGACCGAGGGTAGGGCCAGACAGAGGCCTTGCTAAGGAAAGCAGAGGCCTTGCTCTAAGATGCACTTGGCAGGGGTGAGGGGGGCACAGTGGCCAGGCAACTGAAGCCACCCAGAACTCAGCTTCCAGGGCTGTCACTACAGATACCAAACCAGGGCACTATAGACTAGAGTCCTTGGGTTCCTTGTCCTCACAGCAGTATATGGTCCTAACCCCAAGTCCCACCTCAGCTTCTGCACTCACCCGAGCCACTATGTTTCCTACACTGGCCTCCAATAGCAGCTCTTTCTGCATCATGCACCCATCACTCCTGAAAGACTATTATCCTTTGCCACATGAAAAGTACAAAATGCTTGTCTGGCCATGAAGTTACAGTACCTCTCCCTTGCCCTGGTTCGCTGGTCCTACAACCTGGATGTGGTTGGCCAGGAATGGATTCTCAGTGAGAAGTGACCTACAGTACCAAGGCTAGGAGCCATCACTCTTTGGGGGTAAGTGGAGAGGATTGATGCATCTGCAGCAGCAGAAGACAGTCCTGACTGCTCCGGGAGCATCAGTGCATTCTAAGGGTCCTTTGCATACTTCCCTTGACACCTGAGAAGACAATGGAGGCCCCAGCTTGCCTCAATTACAGCTTTGGGGCCACAGGCTCATGTCATTCAGGCTGTCTGCTTACCCCCTTTCAAGGTGAGGCCACCATCCCACCACTTCCATGATCCTTATGAACCTCATATTGTATTGTGTATTAACTGTGCCTTCCACCTCTGGGGCAGGCACTCACAAAGCCCATGCTAGCCTCAAACTCTCTATGTAGCCAAGGATGATCTCAAACTGGTCATCCCACCTCTATCTCCCATCTGCTGGGATTACAGAGGTACACCACCATGCCTGGTTTGGCACTATGCCCATATCTGAATGTTCTAGGGGGACACATGGCCCAGTCCTCGTCTCTTAAGTGTCTTTTCTTTGACTTTATAGTCTCATCAGGTCAGATGTGAAGCACACAGGGAAGAGCCCGGTGGGCTGGGTGCTTCTAGTAAACGGACTGCTACCACTTCATCCTGCCGGAGACCAGGACTGTGGTTGTGTGGAGGATGGGCCAAGAAACACAGTGGGGATGCAGGTAAGGCCATGGATGTGTGGTCCTACTTAGGGTGAGGCGGAGCCTAGGTCTGAGTTCCTGGGTTACTCCCCAACCCCAGGTTTTCTTATTTTATCTGCAGTACTAAGGATCAAATCTAGGCCCCTCACATATGCCAGGCACTCTGCTACTGAGCTACAGACTCAGCCTCCTTTAAAATTTTCTTTTATTATATTTATTTAGGTTTTTTTGAGATAGTGTCTCACTGTGTAGCCCAGGATGGCCTTGAACCCCTTGATCCTCTGACTTCGGTCTCCTCAGTGCTTGGATTACAGCCCATTTGACTAGGCCTGGCCAGACCATGAATTTCCAGTCCCCTGAAGTGGGGGCCTGAATAACCTTAGGGTGTTGGGTAGAACTGGGTCAGAGGGCAAGGGTCAAGCAGCGGTGCCTCAGGGACTCTGCCTCAATGTGTACATCCCAGTAACCACTGAGCTGAGCCAGGACAGTAGAAGCAGGTGGGAGGAAAGCCACCTTCCCACCCCAGCTGCTAGGCCCAGTTCCTTTAAGGGAGCAGGAGTGCAGGCTATATCCCAGCACCCTGGCTCTTCAAGGGCTCTGTCCCCAGCAGAGCTCCAGCCTCAGACTGATTCTTGGCAGTGACTGACCCCAGGGGTCTCTCAGGCTTTCCACTGGTGGCTCCTGAGGTCTTCAGGCTTCTCTGCAGTTGGGGCAGAGGTCAGGGGGGCATCCAGGGCTTGTCTCCGGATAAGCTCTGCATACAGTCCGCCCTTTTTGAGAAGTTCTTCGTGGGTCCCAGCCTGGAGACAGAAGGAGAGTCATTTCAACAGAGCTAAACTTAAGAGCCCCAGCCCCCATCACCTGTTAGGCTCACAGCCACTTAAGTGATGCCCCATTTAGAGACACTTGACAACTCTGGGCTAGTTTTAAANGAAACACCTTGGGCACAGCTTTATTAGTCAATGCCACCTCCTGCTTAGTTGACATTGAGAGTTCCCATCCCTCTTGTCTCTCCTTCAGCTTGGGGCTGTGAGATACACACACATATGCTCTGAGGTTCTGTTCCTGATGGCTCCCATACAAGTCCCTGACACGNAGCTGGGTGGTGGTGGTGCACACCTTTAATTTCAGCAACAGGAGGCGGAGGCAAGCAGAGAGCTGTGAGTTTGAGGCCAGCCTGGTCTACAGAGGGAGTTCCAGAAAGCCAGGGCTAACACAGAAAAACCTGTATAGNTTTCTGAAAAAAACAAAAACCAAAAAAACAAAAACAAAAAAAGAAGAGTCCCTGATGTGGTATCTGAGCCCCTGGGTGGCAAGCTCTGCCTCAGTCTTTTCATCAACACCATACACACCCTCTGGTCCTGGGAGCCTGCAGCTCACCTCTCCCAGAAGTCAGAGCTTATCTGAGGACGGGAAGACTTTGGTCTGTTGTTCCCAGAACATGAACTCAAGCACCTGGAGCCAAGCCAGGTGCTCATATAGCTTAGCTGTGCCACCTGAGCCACTGCCCATTCCCATCCCGACTGACCTCACAGACTTGGCCATTGGCCATGACGATGATGCAGTGGGCTGCACGGACAGTACTGAGCCGGTGGGCGATGACTAACACGGTGCGACCAGCGCTGGCCCGGTCCAGTGCCTCCTGTACTACCCTTTCAGACTCTGCATCTAGGGCACTGGTGGCCTCATCCAGGATCAACACAGTGGGCTGCTTGATGAGGGCACGTGCGATGGCTAGACGTTGCTTCTGGCCACCAGACAAAGTTGTGCCCCTCTCACCTAGGGAAAGGGGACAGGATTTGAAGTGATCCTTAGCTCCACACTTGGAGGTGGTAGGCAATGGGCACTGGATACTTATGAACTTCCATCAGGCTCATCTAAGGACCCCACCCCTATCCCATGTGCATACTTGTCAGTCTGAGTGCTCCAGCATAATAATGCACATAAAACACAAGCGTCTTGCATGAGTGTCCCTTCCTTGGTGGGTCTCAGATCTGAGTGGGCAGTTCCCACCAGGTGCCTACAGCAACAACTATCTTCTTGGATCCTGGCCTCAGCTGTAGTAAGACCATTTGGTAACCAAGCATGGGCAGTGCAATACAAAGATGCTAAACACAGAGGCACTTGAAGCCATAGAGGACAGAAGTGACATCCTGGGAGCCACAAATAACCTCAAGGGATTGCAAAGTGATGGCAAGGTCACAGGTCGGGAAGGGGACTAGTCCTCAGAAGCCCAATAGCAAGGGACACTGAAATTAAAAGTACAAGGAAGTGCAAACAGGAGAGATGACAAGGGCCTCCCACCAGAACAGCACAGAGCCCTGAGCATGTAAGCACAGCTACGTTAGGACCTGAAGGGACTGCTAGAGATGGGAACAGCCTGAAAGGTCCANGTCAGTTAGCTGAGAAGCCTCGAGAGGTAGTGGAATATCCTGTAGCACAGCCAAGCTGCTGGATAGTCCATACCCTCTATATGATACACACAGTCCCTGAGATGGACAGAGAGCTGTGGGGATGGCCATCTAAGGCTTAAGTTGTCACAGGCATGAGCTAGTGTCCAAATATAGGGTCCAGTACCCTGACACAGGAAAGGCCTGCACAAGACACAAGCCTGTTGTGCTGCGAGATGCCACTGAAGAGCAAGAGAACTGGGGTGTCCCGGGAAAAGTTTGGAGAGGAGCCCTATTTCCTGTCTGGGGCTGTGGTAGGCCCCAGAGTGCACAAGTCCCTTATGCCTGTGGCCAGGGTTCTCCCATTTACTGTTGTTATATTCTCTGTCTCCTCTCAGAGTCCTGTCTACTCTATTATACCTGAGCAGCATGGGCTGGAGCTCTTCTGTCCCCATAGAGCCACCTTTGTCACCTCAGCCACAGTCTGGTCTTTCCTGGTTTGACTATCTTCAAGCTGCCCCTCTCATGAATCACACTGAGTTGCTCATTGCCTGTAGAACCCTGGTTCCTGAGCCTCACCACTGCCCTGCTGACCCAGCAGCTTCCCACCAAGGGACCCACCAACTACGGTACTGTAGCCATCAGGGAAGCTGCTGATGAACTCGTGGGCATTGGCTTCTCGTGCAGCTCTATACACCTCTTCATCAGAGGCTTCCAGTTTTCCAAATCGGATATTCTCCATGATGGTTGTTCCAAACAGGACTGGCTCCTGCAAGGTTGAGGGGCATGGGAACACATAGATATGGCACTTACAGACTATACTCCAAGTTCAGTNTCAGAATTTGGGGACTGCCATGTGCACTAGGGACCTATTTTAGAGGACTCCAACTGCAGGGAGGGTCTGAAGTTCTAAGCCAGATGCCAATCATGTAAGGACAGGGTGACTCATTAAAAGGAAACAGAGGCCCTCTCCCACAGAGGACACAGACTCCATTACCAAAGGTAATGATAGACAGGTCCTATAAAGTGATAGGGGGCCATTTGAGTTTTGGTCTCTTCTGCAAGTGGGTAGCTGTCCCTCCTATAGTGGTGTGCTGGCTTTATCTCTAGTCCACAAAGAAAAAACAGTCCCTTGTCAGGCTTGGTGGGTGGTAGCCACTGGCAGTCTTAGTGCCACTGCTTTGGGATCCTAAGACTGCAGCCCACAGAAGCAGTGTCTATGCTCTGAAGTATGCGGACAGAACTGCAGCTGTCTGGGAGAGGGACATCCTGGACCTAGAGAATTGCTAGTAACCATTTAGGCCACAGACATCCTCAGAGGATCAGGGAGATAAGAAATGGAGAAGAAAGAAAAGGGGCCCAGGCTTGCTGCTCAGACCCTGCCAGCCTCTGCCCTTCACCTGGCTGATGAAACCNATGACCTGGCCCCGGAGCCAGGAGGGGTTGAGAGTACGCAGGTCATGCCCATCCAGTGTCACCATGCCAGCTGTGGGGTCGTAGAAGCGCTCCAGCAGGGAAGCCACTGTGGTCTTTCCTGGAGGTTGGGGAAGTTGGAGGTGTGGGGAGAGGANAGAGGGTTTTGGAGACTCTCCCAGTAAAGAGGGACCCTTGTAGCAATGGAGGATACCCCATCCCAGGGTAGGAGCAGGAACCAATAAGGGTTTGCTACCAGCTGTGCTCCAAGTGGCTACCAAAACATGAACCAGAGGATGTGAGATGATGAGGTTCCCCTTACCTCCCCCAGACTGGCCCACAAGGGCCACAATCTTGCCAGGTGGCAGTGTCAGGGTGAAGTCCTTGAGCACCTCGAAGCCAGGGCGGCAGGGGTAGCTGGGGGTGGCCAAGAGAGCCCCAGTCAGACCAGGTTCCTGGACCTTACTGCTCTCCTAAGTCCCCCAGTAGGGGCTTGTTTACAGGGAGCATTGAGTTAGAATGCCTCCTGACTTCCTCTCATCCTCAGCCCAAAAGAGTCCATTTCTCAGCCTACCCACCAATACTGACCTGAAGCTGACATTGTGGAAGGTGATGCAGCCATGAAGGTCCTTGCTGGGGATGCAGCAGCCCCCCGTCAATGGNATGCAGGGACTCAGGGCCATGTACTCAAAGACGCGGGCACCTGCGCTCAGCCCACGTACCACCTGCAGAGGGAATCCAGTTTGTGGTTGAGATTAGAAACTGG
>LZPO01027395.1:202772-213994 GCA_001675575.1 Neotoma lepida | reverse complement strand
CTTCAGACTCCTGATCCTGCTGCCCTCTTTCTCCTCCCAAGTATTGGGAAATCTGAGTGAATGGGCAGGTAGTCTCAAGTCATTCGCTATTGATCAGTGCCCATAAGTGTGAGGGAAAGGCACGAAACTGTAGGGAATGAAAGATTTCACATCCCATTCCCAAGACTCTATAACCCTCTGATGGGATTTTGCTCTTTTGCACTTGTTATTTTCATTGCATCTACCTTCTCTTTGCCACTTGTGCCCTCAAGGGCTGATGGCAGAGATTACAGCTGTCTCTTCCAGTCCCAAGAGCTCCTGAACCCCTGCCTCCCCAACTGGTGTTCCTCCCAGGCGTGGAGCCCAGGCCTTGGCCCCAGGTTGCCCTGCAAGAAGTGTGAGTGATCACACAGGTGGCTGAGGGCTGGCATGCCTGAGGCCTGCCCAGGCTGAGTCACCTGCTGCTGTTGTTGTCATTGTCCCTGTTGTAGTCTCTGCTTAGCTTCACAGACCTCTGTGGAAACAGCAGCAGCCCAGTCCCTTCAACCTCTCAGGAGAAGCTTCTGCCTGATGGTGAGCCGAATGGGGTGGGGGGGGGAGCAGGAGGCAGGGGGGGCGGTGGGGAGACTTGGGGCCCAGCTCAGTGCCTCTGCTCCCTATGGCACTGCCACTGCCTGCTTCTTCATGTCGGGGACTTGGGGGAGGGAGGATCTCTGTCTTCTCTCTGTCCCCTGTCCCTCGTACAAGAAGCTGCTCCTCTTCACTGTTTCCTCCTGCCTCAGGGTCCCCCTGCCTGGTGACTCAGGAGGCAGGGGCTTCTCAGCTTCCATACAATGCCTCACCCACCCCAGCCACACCCCCAACACAGACCCATCCCACAATGACACCCACTTCCGCTTCCCCCTCATGGGGGTCCCACTCCACCCCACCCCTGGCCTCGGTCACTCCCCCTCCCTCCTGCCGGTGCCCCCAGGACCATCCTGGGCTGCGGATAGGTCCTCTGATCCCTGAGCAGGATTATGAACGGCTGGAGGACTGTGACCCTGAGGGGTCCCAAGACTCACCCCTCCATGGGGAGGACCATCAACCCTTGCTTCATGTGCCTGAAGGACTCCGTGGTAAGTGTGAGGCTATTTGGGAGATTGAGTGGGTTGAAGGTCCAGGCAGATTTGGGTTTACATAGAGGAACTGATCACCAGGGCAGCAGTGCCAAGTCCTGACATGGTTTCTCTGTACCCAGGCTCCTGGCATCACATCCAGAACTTGGACAGCTTCTTCACCAAGATATCCTTTATGCCTAGCATGCAGAGGGACATGGTGGGGGACGGTGGATCAGGGGAGAATGGAGGAAGGCTCTTCAGGAAGAGTCCATAGACAGGTATATTTCTTGACAAACTTGCCACATCTACAGCTACCACCAGCGGAATGGTTTTGCCTGTATCCTGTTGGAGGATGTCTTCCAGCTGGGGTGAGAAGCCAGTCCTGTTCCTAAGTTCTGTTCTCTCTTCTTATTTTCAGGGTTTTGTTTTGTTTTTGAGCCAGGGTCTCATGTATTTCAGGCTAGACATGAATTTTTGTTCCTCCTGCCTCTGCCTCCCAAGTGTTAAAATTACAGGCGTGTACTACCATACCCAGTTTCTGTGGTGCTGGAGATCAAGTCCAGGGCTTCATGTATGCTAGGCAGATGCTCTACCAACTGAGCTATGCCCCAGCCCTCCTTTTTCATTCTAGTCTTGGGGCTCTGAAGGTTTAGGGGCCATATGGAGCCTCAGCTTGTCTGGCAACCGGGCTAGGAGTCCACCTTGCCCTTAGGCCTGATCAGTGCCCTCTCCCTGCACCCGCCTCTCAGACAGTTCATTTTCATTGTCANCTTCACAACCTTCCTCCTTCGCTGTGTGGATTACAATGTTCTCTTCAACAACCAACCAAAGAACCATACAAGACCCGGACCATTCCACAGCAAAGTGACCTTGTCAGATGCTATTCTACCCTCAGCCCAGTGTGCAGAGAAGTAAGTGACAGTCTGGTGGGTGCCTCTGGATTAAGCTCACAAAAGGATGGAAGAAGGGAACCTCCCTATACTGCCCCTTGGTCTAGATGAACTCTTAAAGTGCTTGGCATATTTTAAAACNTACCCCAAGTTGATTGAGAATTTCAAAGAGCCTTGTATTATGAGTCACATTTCTATTTACCTTATTAGAAATTAATGGTGAGGACAACTGTTTATTTTTAGCGCCGAGGAGCAAACCTAGGGCTTCCAACATGCTGGGCGAGCACTGCCACTCAGACACATCCCTAGGCCTGAGGACAACGTTAAAACTTAGGAATGCACGAGTGCACATTACATGGGCTGTCAGTATGGTGTGACATCTTCCTTCACTTGTCTGGTAGCTTCTGGAAGACTACATTGTACACCCATGGGAGAATGAGAGTACAAAAGCAGAGAGCATGAGTGTTGTTTGTGGAAAGTGTTGACTTTGCAGGCACTTTTGAAGCCGGCATTGAGGACCTCCTCCCCTAGCCCCACTGAGACCTGCAGCTGTTTGCCACTATTTTCTTTGTGGGTTTCCCACCTTTTTGTTACCCTTCCTGTCCAACCTCCTGCAGGATCCACGACAGTCCTCTGCTGGTCTTCCTCCTAGTCCTGGCTGCTGGCTTCTGGCTGTTCCAGCTGCTTCGTTCAGTCTGCAACCTCTTCAGCTACTGGGACATCCAGGTGTTTTACAGGGAGGCCCTGCACATTCCTCCAGTAAGCCTGCTGTCACAGTGTGGGCAGAGGACAGGAGAGAGTGGGGCCGTACACATGGAAGGACCAACTGAGAGGAACAGAAAGATGGAGGCTGGATGACACCTGCCTTGGGCCTTGAGTGATACCAGGAGGCAGTGGCACTGGCACTTAGCAAGCTTGGCTCTGACNCTTGTGGAGCTTCCTTTACTCAGATGGGTCATATATGGTGACTTACAGTCACATGCTGGTGGTAAAAAAACAGTGGCTGTTTAGAGGAAGGGCTGTCACTTGGGCTCTCTAGAGCAGGAAGCATCCTGATTGGGTGAGGAAGGTCAGGCCAATCAGGCCTCTGGGCAGGAAGTGAGGCAAACATGGGTGCCTGTAGGCAGTGGAGATGGGCTTGCTTGCCTGAAATAGAGCTTTCTNGGGCACCTGAAATGAAAGCCACTCCCTTGACCTCTTCCCTGTCCCCTGGTCATGTTCCTTCTAACTTTGTTCCTAAGTTTATTGTTAAGATATCTTTTTCAGTCCCCATTTCTTGCTTCCCCTTGGATGTCATGAGCCTTTGGAGTAGGGAGGCACCAGGCACAGCCACTGCTGGGGCTGTGGACTCCATCCTTCTTCCTTCTTGCCCTTCCTTTTCTCTTTGCTCCAGGGAGGGGAACATGCTGGGAGGAGCGGTGGAGGCCGGTCCTGAGGAAATAGCTGGACTGGGGAGACTGGGCTAAAGTGAGGACTGAGGCTCATAGGGAGTCCCTCCAAATGAAGTGTGGGGCGCTCTCTTCCCCCAGACACAGACACAGGCAGGGGTGTGCGAAAGCTAGCCAAGTGACTGTACAAAGTGGCCTGGAGTGGGACGAGTGCCGCCATGTCTCAAAGCTTGATCAGGCAGAAAGTGATGAGCCGGGAGAAGAGGTTCCATTCTTTTATGTGTGGGTTGAGGGGGGCTCAAAAGAGGAAGCCAGGTCCCAATCCCCTAAGTTTACTAAAGAGGTGTCACCAGGAAGCATATGACTAATGGCTACATGAGTGGCAGTGATGAGCAGAACAATTGAGAAGTGGCAGAAAGAAGGGAGAAGTGCTTCTGTTAGCAGAAGGGCTAGAGGAAGGCAGAATGCAAAGGTGGGGAGGGAGGCCACCAGGGCTGGAGTTTGCAGGCAGCTCAGTGGGTCATAGAGGTTGTGCGTCTCTGTGGAGGGGAATACACGTTCCCTAGGCTCCCCTGTCCCCTCTCCTCAGGAGGAGCTCAGCTCGGTACCCTGGGCTGAGGTTCAGTCCCGCCTCCTGGAGTTGCAGAGGAGCGGTGGGCTGTGTGTGCAGCCGAGGCCGCTNACGGAACTGGACGTCCACCACCGCATCCTGCGCTACACCAACTACCAGGTGGCTCTGGCCAACAAGGGCCTGCTGCCCGCTCGCTGTCCACTGCCCTGGGGGGGCAGCGCAGCCTTCCTCAGCCGCGGCCTGGCGCTCAACGTGGACTTGCTTCTCTTCCGCGGTCCCTTCTCGCTCTTCCGCGGGGGCTGGGAGCTTCCCGAAGCTTACAAGCGCAGTGACCTCCGGGGCGTCCTGGCCACACGCTGGCGGCGCACTGTGCTGCTGCTGGCCGCCGTGAACTTGGCGCTGAGTCCGCTGGTGCTGGCCTGGCAGGTGCTGTACGCCTTCTACAGCCATGTGGAGCTGCTGCGGCGCGAGCCCGGCGCCTTNGGGGCGCGCCGCTGGTCCCGCCTGGCCCGCCTGCAGCTGCGCCACTTCAACGAGCTACCNCACGAACTGCGTGCGCGCCTGGCCCGCGCCTACCGGCCTGCGGCCGCCTTCCTCCGTGCCGCCGAGCCCCCTGCGCCCCTGCGCGCACTGCTGGCCCGACAACTGGTCTTCTTCTCGGGAGCGCTCTTTGCCGCGCTGCTGGTGCTCACGGTCTACGATGAGGATGTGCTGGCCGTGGAGCACGTACTCACTACCATGACGGCGCTCGGGGTCACAGCCACAGTGGCCAGGTTCGATGGCACATACCAGGGAGGAGATATTGGTGTGTGGCTTTCTCTGACCTGGGCGCAGGCTTCCTTTCCCTTAGCGAACCCTTCTGCCACCATCAGCGCCCTTTAACCCTGCATCCTACTTGCAGGTTTTCCTAACGGCACCCCTTACCCATGTCCTGCCCTCCAGGTCCTTCATTCCAGAGGAGCAATGCCAGGGGCGTCCCTCGCAGCTCCTGCTGCAGGCGGCCCTGGCACACATGCATTACCTCCCAGAGGAGCCTGGTGCAGCGGGTGCTCGGGCCAGCTCTTACTGGCAGATGGCGCAGCTGCTTCAGTACCGAGCAGTGAGTGCCTGGGCCTGCAGGGGGTTACAGATAGGCCCTTTCCAAGTAATCAGTCTAGGAGAAGTTGTGGGCCACATACATTGGTGGGAGGCTGGGTCCGCGAGGAGGCTTCGGAGTGCGTGGTTGAAAGCCGCCGACCTCAGAGAGTGTTCCTGGAGGCTCTNGATCGTGATCACTTGTGGGGTCCTCTCGATAATCCCGGCTCAGCCTCACTTGCTTCCTCAGGTCTCCCTCCTGGAAGAACTCCTGTCTCCACTCCTCACCCCGCTGTTCCTGCTCTTCTGGTTCCGCCCCCGTGCTCTAGAGATTATTGACTTTTTTCATCACTTCACCGTGGATGTGGCTGGTGTTGGGGACATCTGTTCTTTTGCCCTAATGGATGTGAAGCGCCATGGGCATCCTCAGGTTANAGCTCTTCCCTGCCCTTGCAAAGTTGTGTTGGACAGGCCTTTGCTTGCCTCACCAAAGCACACCAGGTCTACAGGGCCCTTTACAGAGTTGCTGGTACATAAAAAAATGACGATAAATGGAAGCAGAGACTGCCCCCACCCCCAGTCTATAAAGGAAGGTAGTCAGTGGGTGAGGAGTGGAGTACAGGCTTGTCTTGTCTTGGGAACTAGGGCTGCATGGGGGAGGGGGCACAACATCAAAGCTTGCTTTATCTGAAACTAAGCACCCATGTCCTGCTCCANGGCCCCGCCTCTGGATGATGAACAAGTCCTAATCACAGCCTGGATTTCCTACATCTGGAACGTGGGGCAGGATTTCCTGTCCTGCCTACCTGAGTCTTGGTGTCCCTAATACCAGAAGGACTCTTCCTTGCAGTGGCTCTCGGAGGGACAGACAGAAGCTTCACTCTCTCAGCGTGCAGAGGATGGAAAGACTGAACTCTCCTTAATGCGGTTCTCCCTGGCACATCCACAATGGCAGCCGCCGGGGCACAGCTCTAAGTTCCTTGGACACCTTCGGGGCCGGGTACAACAAGATGCAGCTGCCTGGGGTGCTACCTCAACACGAAGCCCCCCGACCCCAGGGGTGCTCAGTGACTGCACATCCCCTCTGGTGAGTTCCAGGCCCGCCTACTCTTTTGCCCGTCCCACCCTCCATCTCTCCCTGGGCATCCGTGACTTTGTGTGTTTACCCCGTAGCCAGATCAACCTATCATATCTCTTGCCTTTCTTTGGGCCCTCCCCTTATCCTTTCTTCTCATGCCTTTGGCTCTCTTGTGTTCAGCCGGAAGCCTTCCTGGCCAACCTCTTGGTGAATCCTCGCCTGCCCCAGAGGGACCTTAGTCCCACGGCTCCCTGCCCTGCTGCTGCCACAGCCAGCCTCCTTGCCTCTATTTCACGAATGGTCCAGGACCCCAGGTGAGAGGTGGAGGCCTGAGATGCAGGGGAGTCTGGATTGGTGCTGACTCTCTGAGAGTGGGTGCTAGGGTGCTGAGAGGACTTGGAAAGTGGGATGCAGCCTGGCCCACCTTCCTTTGTGAGGAAGATGTCTCTTGACTAGCAATCTTGTTTTAGCTGTGTGTCCCCAGGAGGCACTGGGGGCCAGAAGCTGACCCAGCTCCCAGAGCTTGTTTCTGCTGAGATGAGCCTCCATGCCATTTACCTCCATCAGGTATGTAGAGGGAACATGGGAAGATGGTGAGTGAGATGAATACTGGGGGGGGGGGCAGAATCTAACGACTACTTAACAGGAACTATGGGCTCTCTGTACCCAGCTTGGCCTTGCCCCCCACCCACACATATGAGGGAGTCCCTCATTCTTCTTCTTCCATCCAGCTTCATCAACAGCAGCAGCAGGAACCATGGGGAGAAGCTTCAGCCTCCTCCCCACCCAGGCCCTGGTCCAGTCCTTCACAGCCAGGCTCACCCGATGAGGAGAAGCCATCTTGGTCAAGTGATGGTGAGGAGGGTAGGGGATAGAGGCAAGATCCTGGTGTTTTCTTAAGCATCATGACGCTGCTCATCCAATGGCATTGTCCCTAGGCTCCAGTCCTGCTTCCAGCCCGAGACAGCAGTGGGGTATCCAGAGGGCCCGAAATCTGTTTCCAAGGGGCTTTCAGGAGACCACAGACACCCCAAAGGAGCCCCTACCAGGCCCTTTGCACTGACTGAGGATACCTCAGGTCAGTATTGCCCATAGGGGGGTCAAGCAAGGATAAAGAAACTAGTTTGGGGTCAGTTTTGGAGGGATGGGGATACTAGTTGGATCTGGGATGGTGGGGCTGCCTCTCTAGAACCCAGGTGCCTGGAATGTCTGCTGACAGCCCTTTCCCCCCACCTCCCACAGGTTCTGGCTTTTCTAGCTGCAGGAAGTTGGATGGGGTGGCGTTGAAAGGCACGTGGAGCCATCTTTTGAGCCCCACCCCACCCCAGGTGACAGGCCCAGGACATTTTAGTTGGTCATGATCTGGGAGTCAAAGAGGAGCTTGCCCGGAGAACAAAGAGTAGGAGATGACTGTGAGCTGACGATGGGCCCCACACACGAGGATAAGAGGGCACTAGCCCCATCTGGCTGCTATGGAGTAGTTGCCTGGGAAGAAGGAGCCCAGTGCCCTCAAGGTGGAGAGCAGGGCCCAGGCAGTGGTCAAGCTCAGTGTTAGGGATCAGTGAGGCACAGAGCCTGAAAGGCAGGGAAGTTGTTCCTGTTGGCCTCCCCTTTGAGTTCCTGTGGGACTAGGGGTGGGGGATATGGAGACTTGTGAGTGGAAAAACTAGAGAGACCTGCTGTTTTTGGACATCAGCACTGCTGTGACGTCTGAGGAAGTAGGTGGGGCTCTTCATCCTGTGTGAAGTAAGTAGTAAAGATTGTTCACGGCTGTGTTGCACATCTTTGCCACGGGGATGTCTGGCATGCCCCTCTCCTGGAAGCTGAGGGCTGCACCTGTTCACTCAATCACAGAGCTGTCTGTGGCTGGTTGCAAACTTTTTTCAGAGTACTGAGTCACATAGAGAGAGGTGTCTAGGACTCACTGTCAAAGAATTACTATCCCCACATCTGTACACATTAAAGCATGGAACTTGTCTCTTTTTCAATCATTGCAATCCACAAGAGTTGGGTTGGGCATCTCACGATATCTGGCATGATCTTTTATGATAATCTTCAATAAATACCGGAATGACTTAAGACTTTAAAGGTAAGATACTCCAGAGAGGGACAAAGGGAGGCTACAGTCCATCAAAAGCATACCAAGAGGACAGCAGGATGCCCTCAATACCACAGCCAGAGGAACTTTCAAGATTTAGGCCAAACCTCTCCCTGTCCAGGTGAACTGGAGAGAGAAAAGAGTTCTTAAATCCGCAGTCTCGCGACTGATGCTGTAGGTATTCTCGAGAGAGGGTGGCTGGCTTTGGTCAGCCGAACGGAGTGAGACAATCCCTCTCTCCGGGAACTGGAAGGGGAAGAAGATTGTCAAGAACCCGGGGTTTCTGGGCCAGGCGGGTCGAAGGACCAGGGTACTGCACCCCGCAGCTGTCGCTCCTGCAAGGAAAAGCTCTGGGTGCGTATGCGGCTTGTCACCTCCTGGGTGCGCAATGTGAGCCCGAAAATGTCCTCGTGGTAGCGTTGCTGATCCTGAGGGGAGGAAGAGAGCTCAGTGGACCAGAACCCTAACAGGACCAGCGTAGACTTACCTTACCCGACCCGGGCCCGCCCCTTCGCACCCGCAGCACGCCGATGACGTCACCGGCTTCATCCAGCTCCATGTCGCCCTCTGTCGCCAGAATTCGCTGCACCGTCTGCAGGACGCTAGTTGCCATAGTGACATCGCCGCAGACAAACATGTGTCCTTGCTCGAGGCACAGCACGCGGTGAACCTCCGCGGCCAGCTCTGTCCTCAGGAGATCCTGCACGTAGGTCTGGGGGCGGAGGGAGAGGCAGGCCTGGCAGTGAGGACACCCAGACACCCAGGCCAGGGGCGTATCTGGGGGGCGGGTTGGGCCTGGGGGAGTTGGGCCTGGGCCCGGGAGGGTGTGTGTGGCGGGGGGTTGGGACTCTTGGGGACGGCCCAAGCCTGGTCACACCATCTCCACGACCGGTCCCCTGGTACCTTAGGGCTGCCAGGATCCCTGGAAAAGGCGGTGAGGATGTGTCCAAACACCCCGCGCTTCTGGGCATCCAGTACCTCGTCCCGGTAGAGATGGTCGAGTTGGGAGCATCGGCAGCCAAACACCAAAGTCATGGGGGCTGGCTGCAGCCCTGTGAGAAACAAGACGATTTGAGAGGGCCCCTTCATCTGGGGCANCCTTGGCAACACCACCTCCAGGCCACTCTTGCCCAGGGTGCCAGCCAGCCTTTTGGATTGGAGCAACCACTATCTTGGCTGTTCAGCCTCTAGGGACATATAAGATGCTTTCACCCAGACCCTGCACACCTCTGATTTACAGAAGGAAACAGGCATTCAGGAGGCAGAACCAGGAGTGGAACTCAGCTAGAACCTGCTCTATCAACTCAATTCTGTGCCCAATGGCTTCATGTGACATTCCGGGTCCACTTCCTCATTCCAGGCCCAGTCCGNATCTTCCCCACCTTCCAACCATCCTCTCCCACACAGCCTTCTTTTATTGACATCTCTGTGCCTGACCGGAACACCCCATCAGTTTTTAGATTGGGTCGCCCTAGATGAGCTCTGATATAATTTTCCAAATCTACCTGGAGCTGTCTCCTGTCTGAATTCCTGTCCTACCTATTATATGCAGAGGGACCACCAGGAAGACAGACAGACAGGACCCTTTTCTCTCCTCCCCTTCCCATTAAGTATGTTTCTTTTCACCTCTGCTCCTAGTTCCTCTTATGGTCATTTCCTCCAGCCTCACTCCTTTCCTCCTTGGCTCCCTTCTGACTTCCAGGTGCACCCTTAGGCCCAGCCTCACCTTTGATCTCAATGTCATGTAATCGCTCCTGCCAGAATCCCCGGAAGGGTGCAATGCCAGTCCCTGGGCCCACCAGGATGCAGGGCAAGTTGGGATCAGGTGGCAGCCGGAAGGAGGGAGCCCTAGCCAGAGAGAGTCCATTGAGACCTCTTTTCTTCACCCATGACTTTATACATACCAACCAACCTTTGGCTGTATAGACAGGAAAGCCTAAGGCCCGATGACAAATGAGGTGTTTGTTTGTTTTTTGGGCAGGATCTCACTATATAGTTCTGGCTGGTCTGGAACTTGCTTTGTAGACAAAGTTGGACTTGAACTCACAGAAATTTGCTTGCCTCTGCCTTCCAAGTGCTGGAATTAAAGGTGTGTACCACCGTGTCTGACAGAAGCCTAGACTTTTAACATAGGCTGTAGCCAAGGACACAGAGAGGCATGCAAGGGCTACACTTTCACAAAGCAACAACACCACTGGCTAATCCATGTTGTTTCTGGTAGTTGTGGTTTCAAGGGCAGGACTCTGCACCAAGTTATTGAGGCCCAAAGCTCAGCCATAGTTGTGATGTGACCCAGAGACTCACCGTTCTTGATGTATTAATAGCCCCTCCATGCTTTGGAGGACCTAATTACCTGCTAATCCTGTGTGACACGTCCCCTCTCCCCATATTGTCCTCACTGGTCCCTGCCATGCATGTAGCACTTTCTCATCCCTGGCTGGACACAGATGATCTCTCCTAGTTGCCTTCCCTGCCCAGAGGCCTCACTTACCCCCTGATGAAACAGGGCACCAGGTCTCCTGCCTTGAGTTGGCTCAGCCACGTGGAGCACACACCATAGTGCAGAGGGCCCAGCCCATCTAGGGATTAGGAGGAGAGGCCATTCAGAAGTCTGTCTTAGTCTTGCCAAGACCAGGCTCTTCCAGCTCCCAGCCTCACCCTGGGTTCTGTATGCCAGCACAGCCACAGTGAGATGGATCTCTCCTGGGTGGGCGCTGGGTGCTGAGCTGACAGAGTAGTACCGGGGTTGGAGCAGGGGCAGCTGGGTGAGGATCAGAGGGGCAGGCAGTGCCACTGACGGGAACTGCTCCAGCACCTCCAGCAGCGTGGGGCAGCGGAACCACTTCCACTCTTCGTAGCGCCGGGGGTCCTGGGGGCAGATATGCTGAGCTGAGGGCCCCACAGTGCTTCCCAGAGTGACCCCTACCTAGCTGAGCCTCCTTAGCTTTCATCCATCTCAGTTCAGGCCAACACACCCCCCTTGAAGACCCAGAGCGCCCAGAGATGGATCAGTCAGCCTGGAGACAGGTCTTAAAGCACCAGAG
>LZPO01027395.1:174331-193857 GCA_001675575.1 Neotoma lepida | reverse complement strand
CAAGGATGGCCTTGAACCCTTGACCTTCTTGACTCTACCTCCCAAGGATGGCCTTGAACCCTTGACCTTCTTGACTCTACCTCCCAAGTGCTAGGATTGCAGGGATGCACCACCATGCTGGACTTGACATGAACCCTTGCTTTTAACCCTCTTGTCCTCTAGGCATCTCTGAAGAGGTAGACAGACTCTTTCCTCTTTCCAGTCCCTGCCTCTCAGGCCTCAGTCCTACCCGGGGATCAAACGCCTTCCGGAAGAGCCTCCCCAGCTGCTGTGCGTAGCTCTGGGCCCGGCCAGTCTCAGAGCCATACAGGATAGTCGCCTTTACGCGCTTCGCCATCACAGTGCCCATAAGTGAGGCAGAGATCTTCACCGCACTGCAGGCAAGGGTGGGGTGAGGGCATCCTATGTGCATAGAGGCCAGACCTCCCAGATAGGGGTCCAGACCTCATCACAGCAGTCTGGGGATACCACTATTGGATTTGTTCCCCCAAAGTATGAGGAAGGGATGCAGTCCCAGGGTACCCACTTGGCCACTTCCTTAAAGGTCTTCTTCCTGGTGATACCCGCGCCCTTTGCTGCACTTCCCTTCCAGGGGTCAGGCTGCAGAAAAGGGATGGAGTGGAGCATGGAAGACAAAAGTTAGCAGTTCTTGTGGGCTGCCTAGAGCTGTGCTAGGTGGGCAGGAGCCAGTCGGGCTGGGTACCTGGTAGCGGAAGGCAGGGGACAGGAAATAGTTGACCATCTCTTGATGGAAGACAGGAGTGAGGCTGCCTGAGATGGGGGGCACGATCCAGGCCCAATCGGCAGGGCAGCCCCCTCTGGCCTTCTGTTCATTCTCCAAGTGCTTCATNAAGGAGGCTGTGGCAGCATGGTGGTCCACAATGGTCACTTTGGCCAGCTGAGGTGGGGATAGGAAGAGGCTGGAGTCAGAAATGCCCTAAAGGTCTCCCACCTTTTCTTTCTCTATCACTGTCAACCCAGCTTATTCTGTGCCCTGGGTCACTGCAGATGACATTTTGCAAATGTCCCCACAAATCTCCTGCAGATTGCATAGTCATGCTCCAAGTTTAAGCGGTGAGAGCAGCTCTGATTTCCAGTGTCTGTGTGCCTTGCCACCAGTGCTGCGTGCTGAGATACAGACCTGGGGCCTTACATTCTACTACTGTGCCAGGCCCTCAGGTCCTTTCTTAACCCTTTCAGACTCCACAGAGGTATTCNTCAGGCATTGGTTTCCTCAAACCACCCCCCCATCCCCACTGACTGTATTATGACACTCCCATACCCAGCACACTTTCTACCTTAGTATTTGAGATTCCANATACCAGTGGGTNNCCCAGTGTGCCCTGGGACCAATTACCAAGCAAGGTTCCTGGCAGGCACTTAGGTAACATACTGTAGCTCCCAGACTAGTGCCTGTGTATCCAAAACTGCAGGCACAAAGCGCCCCACGACACACGGGCTATTGCACATCTCATCAACCCCGGTCAGTTTCTGTGTCCCCTAAGCCCACCGCTGGGCCTGTATACCTGGTAACTGTGCAGTACGGCCACGTTGATTTCCACTGCTGCCTTGTCTTTCCACAGTGACGAGGTTGTCCGGGTGTCTAGATCCATGCAGACAGCCACATCCTGGGACAAGTTGAACAGGGTAGGGACAGAAGCAGCAGGAGTGGATAGGAGCAGGGTGGGGGGTGAGTGTCTGAGAGGAAACTGGGTTGAGTGAGTGTTTTGCCCACAAAGGTATGGAGCAGAGAGCAAGTCCCTTCTCAGCCCTGGCCCTTCATTTCTCATCTCTGAAACGAGTAAAACCCCTTTCTGGGACAAGGTCCCCTTTTGAGCCAGGCATGGTAGTCAAGTCTATATTTCCAGCTCTTGGGATGCTGAGGCAGGAAGATTACCATGAGTTCAGGGCCAGCCTGGAAACACACACACACACACACACACACACACACACACACACACACTCCTTTGAGAATCTGATGAAAGCTATTCTTCACACGCTCCCTCACTTCCAAGCTTTGGTGGCTCCAGAGCTCACTCACATCCTTGGATCTAACTCAGCTCACATTTTCCCATGGCCAACCCTCCAGGTCAGGGTAGGGATGGCATACGGCTTCATGTCCCCTTTCCTCAGCATCCCCTCACCTCAAGTATGTTGTAGCGGTGAGGGTCACACAAGTCCCTCATTCCAATCTCTGAGCTCATGTACCAGCCACTGAAAGGGGCAGCAGGGAACTCCAGGCCCCCAATTTCCAGCAGCATGTTGGACACAGCTGGGAGGGCATACCAACGCAGTCCAAGGGCAGCAAACCACTCTAGCCTAGAGGTATTGGGTTCGAATTAGCCTGTGTGTAGAGTTGCCAGATGCTCCTCACAGTCCCTCCTCCAAGGGCTCTGGGTAGCCCCACTCCCACCCTTGGCCTTTCATGCTCACGTGGGGTGTTCCAGAGGCACCTCGAGGACCAGCTCTGGGGGCAGAGTGAAGAGTTCTGGGGGCTCATCTGGAGCCTGGAGTAGCAGGGGCAGNACATCAAAACGGCCGTTTCCTGGGGTCCAGCCATGTTGGATACAGAGCTGTGGGAAGCAGGCAGANGTGAGTTCAAGGGAATCCTCACCATTAGCCATCCCTCGTTCTTTACCTCAGGGATTCCTCAGTAGCTGGGTCTCTGTACCCACTGGAGGACCCTGTTCTTTTGTAGTCAAGGCTTGCCTTGAACTCCTGACCCTCCTGCTTTGACCTCTCAAGTCAAGAATTGTAGGAATGCACCACTATGCCTGGCTTCCCATCTTTCATCCCAAGGAAGGTCCCCTCTTCTTGCTCACTGACTTCTTCTTCTCTGCACTCCCATGCAGCTTTCCCTGGCTTTCCTATCCTGGTAAGCCTTGGTGCCCACTTCTGATGGCTACTCTTGGTTGTCAACTTGACACGCCTGGGAAGAGGAAGCTTCAACTGAGGAACTGCCTCCATCACCAGATTGGCCTATGGCCATCATGTCTGTGGGGGACTTTGACTGATTGCTGATTGATGTGGGGGGCCCAACCCACTGTGACCAGTGCTACCCCTGGGTAGCTGGGCCTGAGGTATATATGGAAGGTAGCTGAGCAAGCCAGTTAACAGCATTCCTCCATGCTCCCTCCAAGTTCCTGCCTCCATGTTCTCTCCAAGTTCCTGCCCTGGCTTCCTTCAGTAATGGAGTGCAGCCCNTGAGTTGTTAGAGGAGAGAAACCCTTTCCTCTCCAAATTACTTTTGGTCAGTGTTTTATCACAACAATAGAAAACAAAGTAGTACACCACCTCAGTGATCTCCACGTTGGCAGGGTCCCCTCGCACGGAGCCATCCTGCTGCCTATAGCCTGCATAGCGCACCAGCTGGCTGTTCCAGATCCGGAAGTCTCCCCTGCCAGAGCAGCGCTGAGGGAACACTGTGATGGCTGAACTGACATGGGGAATGAAGCTGGTTAGAGCCCCTTTACTGCTGCCTGGGGTGGGCTTGGGCNTGGAGTGGGCTTGTCACTCACCGGAGATTGCCTCGGTTTGTTGCATACTTAATATGGTTGCAGATGTAGGTAAACATTTCCTGTGCAGTCCTGCAGTCCCTGGCATCAAATACCTGGACCCAGAGGAGATGGGCCAAGGATGTAGGAGACAGGTAAGGCGTTGAGTGCCAGCTCCAGAGGAGTGTTGGCGTGGGGCTTGCTGGGAAGGAGGCAGGGTCTGGAGGAGCGACCCACTGCCCTACTGACCCTCCTCTGCCTGACAACCCCGCCTGCCCAGCACAGCCTGATTTTCCCAGGGCACCCATTCCCCTCGGGGCAGACTTGATGAGTTGATGTCTGGGGAAGGTTCCTAGTTGGTAGGGACCCCACCTAGGGGTATTGGTATTGAGTTGCTCATGCCAAGGCAGGTAGCCATCCAGCTCCCTTGAGCCAGCACAGTGATGGGAANAGGTGGCTGCATTAAGTGGTTCTAGGGACCCTGCCAGTGGCATCCTGATACTAGGAGAAGGCTGGCAGGTCCTATCCTGCCTGAGGGAGGAGGCAACTTGTGACAGGATATGGGGTGGCAGTGCTTGACCAGTGGCTCAGGGAGGGACACAACAGGGAGTGGAGCCTATTATGGAAGCTTGATGGGTTCAAAGTTGAACTAAAGCTTTGAACCACTTAAAGGGTTGGGCAAGCGGTAGACAGATTGTTCTTATTCTATTGGAGATGCCTTTGGCGTTACCGAGCATATGGCTTTCTTCCACATTATTTAGCGGCCACTTACAGCTCAGGAGGCCAAGGTCATGGATTCAGTTCCCCTGTAGGTCCTTGGTTTCTCTTAGTGCTGAGGCTGTTCCAGTAACCCAGACTAGTTCTGTGGTATGTACGGTGTGAGGAGGGTGTGGGACTGAGGCTATAGGAGACTTCAGTGGGTGTGAGGTGAAGGTCGGGCAGGAGGAGCAGGTTAGCTTTTCCAGAAACATTTCTATTCCTCTCTACCAGCTGTCCTCATGTACTCAGTGAGCCGCAGTATTCTGCCTTACTTCAGCCAAGGGCTGTGGGGCTTGATCACCATGTGTTGTTAGTGGGCTGAGGACTATCTGGTAGTACCAGGGAGGGAGCTGGTCCCCTTAGCTTTTGTCTCAAAAGGCAATGGACAGGGATCCTTCCACTGCCTTGCACCCATGCCTCAGGGAAGCCTCAGGAACTTCCTGCATCCCTCCTCTCCCTGGTATCCTGGGAGTACCTGGTACATCCTGGGCATGTGCCAGCTGGTTATACCTGCAGCTTCCCCCACTGGATCCGGCCCACACAGCGGGGAGCGTTGCGCCAGGCCTGCTTGGCCCCAAACACAAGCTCACTCTCCCGGAGTTGGTAGGTGCCTGTAGCTGCCACTTCAGCCTCCACCTCCTGAAGCCGCTGTTCATGAGCCTGGGAACCACTCCTGGTGAGAGGGGAGGGCCACAAGCCTTGGTGTCAGGACAATGGAAGGGATGGGGAATGAGGCATGAGTGGTGATCAGTGGGCTTCTCAGCTCAGTGGTGGGATGCTCTGGTGCAGGGGAGACCCACCTTTTGATGGAGTTGTAGTACTGATTGATGAAGTCCCGGGCCTGACCCAATAACTGCTCAGTGGGTGAAGGGCCCTGGGTGGGCCGGCTCTGTAACTTCCTTGGAAATACCAGTGATCCCAAGCAGCGTCTTGGGGTACAGGGCCCATCCTGGGCCAGAGGAACAGAGGACACAAAGGCCAGGATCAGGTCAGAGTGCAGAATGAGCTGTGGTTAGCAAGGGCTGAGGTAGATGCCGAGCAGTGGGAGGGAGGTTCGGGAAAGCATGGACTTGGATCAGGGTTAAGACTGGGAATGGGATGAGGCCAGATTGGCTTAGGGTAGCACTTGGGGCTCAGGGCCAAAGGGTTGCTAAAATCCTTGCATTGTCCCTTGACCCCTCTGGTCCTTCCCAGTTTTCACTTCTTGTAGACAAGGCCAAGTCTGAACAAAGTGGAGCTTCCTCATTTGGGTCCCTACCTGGGACCAGGCCTCCGCCAACCCCTATCCCAGCCCTAGAAACATGGGTAGGGCCTGTCCTTACCTGCTGGGCCTGGGCACTGAGGGTGTCATAGGTGATGCTGCCCACTTCCCAGTTCTTCACTCGAGGAAACTTGGGTCCTTCTGGGGGTCGGGTTAGTGGGGGACTGTTGGGAACCAGGGATGCATAGAGTCATGGGAGAGAAGTTTATTTCTCTTAGGCCTCCCCACTGTAGCCCAGGGCAGCACTGTACAGTATCAATAACCCCCCAGGGTCATTGCCCACCAACTGCTTCCTGATATTTTCTGTCAGCTCTCACAATAGCCTTGGGAGGTGGGCAGTGCCTTTGTGCCCCTCCTTACAAAAGCATCAGGACTTAGATGAATAAAGTCTCTAGCCTGAGACTGCACAGCTAGAAGCTATGCTCTGAGCCAGTATCTTGTTTCCCAGTACTCAGCCACCCCTGACCACTCTCTAGGCCCGGAGTTACTGGCCCCAACTGATTCTCACTCCCTGCATAGCATCTGTTTTTGTCTCTTTTACATCTGAGGTTCTTTTAGTGTGAATGTATTTACTACCTTTACAAGTTGGAAGTTTGAATCCCACTGAAGTGTGTTGGGAAATTAGTGATTTGGGAGGTGATGTGTAGAGGTAAAGACTCCTGCATTGACAGATTGACTACTGGGTTCTAGTGGAGTGCCTTTGTCAGAGAGAGAGAAAGAGAGAGAGAGAGAGAGAGAGAGAGCTCTTTGTCCTGNTTGCTTGGTCTAGGTTCTCACCATGCCCCTCCCACCTGAGATGCGCATGAGGTCCTCAACAGAGCAGGTGCTTGTGTCATGCTTGTAGATGTCTAGCTTTCTGAACCATGAGTGAAATAACTTTTCNTGGGNGGGGCNACGGGGGGAGATGAGACAGGTTTGGCTGGACTCAAACTCCATATAGCTGAGGATGGCGTAGAATTCCTGATCCTCCGGCTTCTACTTCCCAACTGCTGGAATTACTGTCATACTCCACCACACTGGCCCCTAAGTCTCTATTCGTCATGTTACCCTGTCTTAAGGATCGTATTTTGGCAACTGGATATGGACTAGTCACGGGCCCTCCTTGAGGGGCCTGAGCTGAACGAAGCCCCGACAGGGAGTTCTCTGATTTTGCTCTGATTTTGCTCCCGCTCACACCCCTCTTGACAGCAGCCATCATGTGAAGGGAAGCCTCAGAAGCCTTATCACTTCCTCCCAGAACCGCCTGCCTGCGCAGGAGGAAGGGAGGGACTGGGGGCCCTGGTGTCCCTGCACAGCAGCACCAGACCCCCAGGCTTGGCAGGAGCCACTTGGCCTGACACCCCGCTGGGATTTTTGGTCTTTCTTCTCTTCAGGGACCTCAGACCCGGGGAAGACTCCTTGAGGGCTAGGGCTGCAGGGTTGTTTGTGGTGAAGGGCTGTGAGGAGGGAGTCCTGAAGCAGGAAAGGGCCTAGCAGCGTTGCCTTAGCCCCCATCCCAAGTTTTTGGATCTCAGGTCCCAACTCTCCACTATTCTACAAAACCCTACTCCTAAAAGCCCCCTCCCCTGCTCCTGTCTTCTCCAGGTAAGTGGCCATCACTACTGTTTGTTGAAGGCTTCCTATGAACTAGGTAAGTACTGCCAAGTCCACATTTTATTCACACAGAGGCTCAGAGAGATTAATAACTTGTTTGAAATCAAACAATTTTTGACAGTGGAGCAACATTCAAACTCTGGCCCAATTCTGTAGCGGGGCCCCTTATATTTCACTTTCACCTATTACCTGTTGGCTCTGCATCTGGCTTTTTCTCAGCCATGCAGCCTCGTCCTGTCCTGTTCGCACTAACAGCTTTTTGCACTGGTAGCCTGGTCCTTCTGGCTCTTCCCAGCTCTAGGCCTCAGGCTTCCATACAACCCCTTTACTCACAGATCTTACCTGCTCATAGCCATATGGCCCTCACCTGTGGTCTGGTGCTGGTTGGGCTGGGGTCGGGGATGCTGGTGCCTGGCTAGGCTCTGGTGCTGGAGAGGCTGGGCCCTGCTTGCCACATAGCCCTAGGCCCAGCCCAAGCCCTAGGCCACAGGGTGGCCCAGGCTCCTGGCCCACACTCTTCAAGTTGCCCATGCCAGTCGCACCTCGACTCTGCCAGCTGCTCAGCAGAGTCCCGGCCTTTTCCTTAGGAAGCAGGGAGGGGGTGGTGGGAGGGGGCTCTCAGATGCTGGCCCTCGCCCCGCCCCTGTCCCACACACAATGGGACAGGAACAAGGCTGGCGGGGGCGGCTCTAAAACCTCGGCTTCATGCCCGCTGGCTCAGAGGGTGGGGGGCCCGGATGCCTGGGTTCCGCCTTGAAGGCTAGAGATGATAAGTGGGAACGCAGGTGTCCATTAGAGGCCTGGGACTGAGTGTAGGAGCTTATCTTAGGAGGAATGGTGGGCTTTGGTGGTGTCAGGCCACAGTGGATGGCTTTGAGCACTGGGTCAGTAGCAGGGCAATGGAATATTATACTCCTAGTGATCACAGGGATCTATCTCTAGGTTTACCCTGGTCCTCTTGCTCTTTACCCTTTATATCCCAGTGTCCTTTGGGGGCTGGGGGGAACAGGTTTAGCAAGGATGCAGTGACTTTTTTTCTTGTGGCTGGCATTAGGGTATCTTTCCCCCTCCCATCTCAATTTCCTGAAACCCCCACACCCCATGACTCAAATGGGGGACACAAAAGGGCAGGAAGCTGCCATCCAGGGCCTCCACCCCCAATCCTGTCATCAAGTGACGCATGTTTCTCTGGGGCAGCGGGTCAGTGGAGAGACCTAACCATCAGGAGGACTGAGGCAGACGGGCCACAGGGGAGAGTTGGGAAGGTGGGGTGCACTGGGTGTGGGCTAGGCAAACTACAATTCCCAGAATGCAGGGGAGACATATACCAGCACCTTTTGGGCACCTTAGGCAGAAATGCATGCTGGGGTTTGTAGTTCTGTGCTATCTGAGTACTGGCAGAAAACTAGGAGCTAGGTATTTGGACACACAGGAGTGGGAGCCCTGTGACTTTGAGACCTCAAAGGCCAAAAAAGAAACTATGAGAAAGAAACAAAACAGAAGCTTAGAGACAGGGAGAGGCAGAGACTGGGAGAGGCAGACAGGCAGACAAACAAACATGTGCATTTGTGTTGGCTGGACTCTTGAAAAGCAGAGGAGGATAAGATTGGGGTGTGTTGGGCGGGGGGGACTGGCAGGATCAGCAGGAAGGAATGGGCTGTGCTGATCTCTGGGGTCACTAAGAAGGTGGGGCCCACCAATTTTGGGTGGGGCGGGTGGAGGTGAAGGGGCCTCACAAATAGGGAGAAGCCTGTCCCTGAATGTGAGTGCTCTGGCCTCCCTGGGTGACTGGTGGGTGATGGGAGCAGAGGATCAGCAGGCAGTCCTGACTCATCCCAGCTTGCTTTCAGATCCCTGACCTTGAGGCCCCCGCCTGTCCCTACTGACTTGCATCCTCAGAGAGGCAGGCGATGGAATCAAGCCGCTACTCCAGGATATCTCATCTCATTATACTCTTGGATAGACCTGATCCACCTGGCTCCCATGTCCAGCTACGACTTTGACTCCTTGGCAACCAAGGACTCCTATTTTTGAGCATCTGTTAAGGAAGCTGTGACTGGCCTCAGTGTCAAGGTCAACAGCCATCACATATGGATACCTTCGGGACTTCTTGCCTGTACTACTGGCCCTTCATACAGCCCTTGATACAGGTCTTCTGACCCCAGGTTTCCCCATCCCATCTTTCCCACCACTGCTGGGTTCTTCTCAGGGTCTGCCTCATACTTTGTCTTCACTTGAAACCTTCGACTGAACTCAGGGCTACTCTAACATGCTGGCCTATCCCATCTCTCCAGTTTACTGTTCACATCCATTCTTGATAAATTGGCTTTCTCAAACACTCCTGTGCTTTTGTGNCTTCAGGCCTCGGTTTATACTATCCCTCATCCTTGCTTTTCCTCTCAGATCATAGCAAATCTTCCCAACTCCCCCCAGGCCAGCTTTGGACTTGGAGATGTCATCCCATCTTGCCTTGTAGAGAGCAGGTACCATCTGCAGCAAGGAAGGCGGCTGATATCTTCTGGATGTGTTGCCTGTGGGATCTGCCTGGTGTTCAGTCCAAGGTTCTGTGTTTTCCCAGAAGCTCCAGCTAGTCCATAAGCCTGGGAAGGTATGTGGATTCATTCCTGCCCAACTAGCCTCCTGTGTGGCTGTCTTGATGCNAGGATTCCCTGATGGGCAGGGTGAGATCTCAGAACTCACTGTCTGATGCCCTTCTCAGCAGCTGTGACTCCTATTCCCATATGTCACACTCGTATCTTGTTCTAGATCCTTCCCCTGTCCCCTGTTGCTTCTTTTCCTGGTCTCTCTGAAGCATCACCCCCAGTAATTCTCTTACACTTCCAATGCCCTGAGATCTGCTTCCTAGAGACCGCTCTACAGTCCCAAGGGGCTCCTGCCTTCTCTAGTACCTCTCTTCCACACTCTCCGGGTCTCTGTTACCCTGACCCAGACTCTGGGAACATCTCATACAAAAATTTCTATTTTTAATCAATGAATCTATCTATCTATCTATCTATCTATCTATCTATCTATCTATCTATCTATCATCTATCTATCTATCATTTATTTATTTTTATTTCATGTGTAAGAGTGTTTGCCTACATTTTTATGTATGTGCACCATATATATTCAGTGCCTAGAAGGAGGCCAGAAGAAGGCGTTGGATCTCCTAGGTCTGATTGTGATTCACTCTGTAGGTGCCAAGAACTGATCCTGGGTTCTCTGAAAGAGTATCAAGCTCTTTTAACCCCTGGGCCATCTCTCTAGCCCTTGGGTTGTGGATTCTAAGCAGCCTGCTCTGAGTGAGAGTACCTTCTGCTCCTTGGGATCCCCTTCTGGGTTTGGACCCCCTCTGCAGAGTAAGTGCTTTCTAAATTAGCTCTGCTGCAAATGTGCATAGCCACCAGGCACCAAGGGCTGTGTTTTGGAGGCCAAGGGGAGAAGCTCTTAGGATGGGTGTGGCTGAGGTAACATGGCTGGGTGAAGGGACAGGGTCAAGAGGGAACATTGTTCAGCCACAGGAGTAGATGTGGAGTAGATAGATATTTGGGGTAGAACACACCAGGCTAGAGTAAAGGAAAAATAAATTCCAAAAAAGTCAGAGGCAGAACCTCTTACAATAGGCAAGGAGGCACTTCTGGTCTGTCCTGACTTCTCCACTGAGACACTTTTGGTGGGATTCGTGCAGTGGCAGCAGGAGAGAGAGACAAGGAAAAGACTGGCCAAGATACAGTTTTCTTTACCAAGAATTCCTGACTTTCTGATGCACAGGAGGGTGACTATGGAGAATGATAATGACGATATATCCCAAATGCCAACAACTCAAGAAGAAAGGGTTTCAAATATTTTTGTTTGTTTTTTTGCCATAAATGATGATAGATGTTTGAGAAGCCCAGGCTGGTCTCAAACTTGCTATACAGCCAAGGGCCTTGAACTCCTGGGCCTCCTGCTTCTACTTTCCAAGTGCTGAGATTACAGGCATGCTCTACCATGTCTGGCTCACCTGAATTTATATATGTATTCAAACATCACATAGTGGTATCTTGTATGTATATGTATATATTTTTTTGAAGATTTATTTTATTTATTATGCGTACAGTGTTCTGTCTGCATGTATGCCTGCAGGCCAGAAGAGGGCACCAGATCTCATTACAGATAGTTGTGAGCCACCATGTGGTTGCTGGGAATTGAACTCAGGACCTCTGGAAGAACAGCCGGTGCTCTTAACTGCTGAGCCATCTCTCCAGCCCCATATATGTATAGTTTTGCTTGTCAATTAAAAACCAAATCAAGGCTGAGTGCAGGGGTAGGTGTGGTGGTGCACCCCCTTAATTGCAGTGCTAGGAAGGCAAGTAGAGTTCTGTGAGTTCGAGGCCAGTTTGGTCTACATAGAAAGTTCCAGACCAACTAGAGCTACCCAGCGAGNCTGTCCCAAAACGAAAAAACTCAAACCAAGCCAAAGACCAGTGACCTGCCCCCTGCCCCCTCCACCAGCTGCTGACTCTTCTATTCCTAGGATGGGGCTTCTCCCTGTCTCCCAGGGCATCAGAGGTTCTGCTCTGCCATTTGCCTGCAGCCCTGCTGGACCTCACTAGTGCTTTACATCTTAGTGACCGATTGCTTATATGGGCAACTCCATTGTATTTATTTAATAACTACTTTTTAAAAAGTTATATCTGGGAATTTTTTTTTTTTTAAAGTTTCAGGGGTGCATCTCCATTGAAAGGAAATCACAGATTTAATGTAAGGTATTGAACTGGACGGGGCTTGGTTGGTGGGTTGGTTAGGAGCCCAGCCCTTCCATCCCTGATGGTGGGCAGTGTTGCAGCTAATAGGAAGGTTAACACAGACCCCAATCATCATTGGTCCTGGTTGACAGGGTGACAGTCTTTTGTGGGTGAGTAGGGGCCCCTTCCTGGGAGAGCTAGCTCTCTGGTGCTTCCTGCACCTTCTGCACCCTCCTAGACTCCAATCTTGCCTTTTAACTCAGATCAGAGGTCTGTGTAAGTCTGGGAGGGGAGTGATTGCTCTGATCTTGGGGGGCCTATGTTGGGAAAAGAAGGCCCCAGGTCCAGGGTGTGTGTGTGGAGGGGCTCTAGGGGCTAAGGAGGGGGTGGGTGGCAGGAGCAGAAGGCCCTGGCTCCTTCTGGCCCAATCCTAAGTTGTTCAGTGTGAGCTGGAAGTGTCCCACCCTCTCCACTATGAGCAACTTCCTTCCTGCTTGCTGGCAAGGACTGGGTGGGGAGCAGAGGGGAAAGGAGGGAAGGGAGGAGGGTCTGCCAGCCTGGAGGCCTCCCTCATTCTCAGGATGTAACTCATGCTGTGTGTGGGGAGGGGTCTGCTGTGCTTGCTTCCAGGTTGCAAGGTGGGGCTGGGTCTTTAGGCGAACTTTGGGGTAAGAACCAAGGAGGTGCATGTGCGGGCTGCGGGCAAGGAAAGGGTTTTTGCTGGTCTGAAAAGGGCTGCTTTGTTGGCCTTGGGCGCCCTCTAGCTGCCATTGCGATTCCCGAGATAGCCACATGAGGGAAGCAGAGAGCCAAAGAGAAATGATCTGTGCTAGTAAGTCTTGGGGTCGGACCCCAAACAGCCAGTGACAGACAGGGAACTAGCCAACTGTCTTGGGTTTCTGATTTAATGGTGTGTCCACTGTGGCCCTCTGGGGGCCCTAAAGTGACTCTTTTGCCCAAAGTTCCCGATGGTGATTCTATCTGCAGCCCTTTCCCAGAGGAAAGNGGCCTTCTGAGGGTAAACCTCTTTCTTCCCTCCTTCCTACACAAACCCTNANGGGGCCTGTCAATCCAGAAGCACAGGAGCGCTGTCTACCACAACTAGGAGAGCAAAGCATCAGATGCCATGACTCCTGTAATAAGAGGCAGTTTCTGTATCCCAGGGAACCAGGGAANGGACCCTTGNGGCTATTTCCATCCTGTTGGTGGGCTCCCTAGGGCAGAGCCTGGTGAGTTTCCTATTCCCACCCAATATGATCTGGACCCACACCTGTCTATTGGCTTTCAGCCTCATGGGAAAGTCTTGTGGCACAGAGGCTCTTGGAATCCTCCGTACCTGTTCTGGCAGTAACCACCAGTTTGGGGGCTCCTAGGTCTGTTTCATAGAGACAGTAATTATGCTCAGAAGGGCTCCACCATCATGGCCCAATCACTGCCCAAAGAACCCACTTCCTTTCTTCCTTTTGGGGGGACTGAGTTTTATTTTGTAGCTACAGGTTAGCCGTAGCACAGGCTGGCATTGAGCTTGAGCTCTTTCTGCCTCAATTTCCTGGGTGCCATGGTTACAGGTATGTGCCACTAGTCCCAGCTAAGATTCTACCTCTAAGATGCCACAGTAGGAACCTGTGTGTGTGTGTGTGTGTGTGTGTGTGTGTGTGAGAGAGAGAGAGAGAGAGAGACACTTGTATGCAAATACAGTATGTCATGGGGTGCTCACACTGACCAATCTCATCATCTGGTCCCCGTGTTCCCAAAATTTATTTGGACCTAAAACATGGCTGTGGGTGTGGATGAGAATGTTTTAATATCCATAGGGATCTGAAAATACTCCTCATTCTTTGTATCTGGTGTGAAGATGATTGTTTATGGTCAGACTGAGATCTCCTGAGTGACGACAGTCAGGGTCTCTGTCTCAGGCCTTGGGGACCCTATATGGAACTCTATCACTAACCAGTGCAAGGCTCTAGGATGAACCCAGACCTCAGACAGACAGCTGTCAGGGATCTGTCCAACAGCCCTGCACTTTCTCCCCTCCTCTCTCTACTCCAGTCTCTCAGGCTGGCCCAGTTTCCTTGTGTGGTTGCTGTGGTGCTGGGTCCCTTGGGAACCAGGGTTTTAAGCATCAAGTATGCCAAGCATGGAAATTCCGTAGCAACCAGCCCCGGAGATCAGCTGGGAGGGTGTGCTTCCTTGGCCTCCTGGGTACCCTAGGGAGGGGCTGGACCCTCTTTCCACACAAGGAGCGGGGAGCAGTCCTTAGAGGCCCTGCAGATATGAAGACAGGGGCATTGTGACCAAAAACCTGAAGGAATTTGGATCATCGTGAAGTTTCTGTCTTTGAGTTTTTAGAGGAAAAGTCTATTTTCGCACATGGTTTTGGAGGTTCCAGCCCGGTATTAGTTGGCTTGTTGCTTTATGATGGTGGCCAGGCAGCAAGTCACAGATATGATGGAGCAAAACTGCTCACTTCATGCGGCTGGGAAACAAAGCACTGTGGGTTTTCTTTCTGTCCTTCCTAGTAGACTCCCTGTTACCAGCCTAGGACCAATGAGTAATGCAGACCTGATGTATTTGCTGCTGATAGGCTGAAGTCTTCTTGGGATTTTTTGAGTTCTGTTTTCCTAAACCCCAGTGTAGGCTGCTTCAGGTAATGCTGGCCCCTGTTCCCAATGGAATCTGAATTAAATGGGGTTNTGTCTTATATATCCAGAAGTCAGAGTGCCCTGCCTGGGCCCTTTCTTTTTCAGGGTAGGAGGACTTAGTCCCCATACTGTGATGGGTTTCTACTGTCACCTTCCCACTGGCTGTGCTCACTGGTGGGAAAGGGATCCAAAGGGATCCAAAAGGAAAGGGATGGGGTCCTGACCCCAGGTCTCAGCCCCACCTGATGGCTCTNCCTTCCCTCCCCTACTCCCCTACATGAAGCCAGAGCATCCATGGAAGGTATCAATTTTTGGGTTTTGGATGCAAGACTATGTAACTTCTCTTGTCAGATGGTATTTGTACTTGGCTCTCACAATATTGTCTTCATATAGCATCTTTTCTTCTTAATTGACTGCAAAGGTCAGGGGATGGACTTCAGGCCTCATCTTTCACTAGGTGACCTGCACAGTATGGCACACATAGCAAGTTATGGGTGGGTTGGTGAGATGGCTCAGCAGGTGGAGGTGCTTGCTGCCAAGCCTGGTGACCTGAGTCTGATCCCTGAGACCCACATGGTAAAGCAAAGGACTCCTGTAGATTGTTCTCTAACCTCTATATGTGGGCTGTCACATGCAAATCTACATACTTAAGTAAATAAATGAATATAACAGTGTTTTGGGAAGTGGTAGAATTGTGAGTAGGTCAGGGGATGATAGGGTCAGAGGTTATCAAGTTAGATCTTAAATCTTTTCTGTGGTCCTTAGCATTTGCTACTTAGTGATACACGGAGAAGGCAAGGTTCCCTTCCAGGACATAGAGCTTGGGGTGGGTTACCATTCTCACTCTCATGATCCTCNAGCCCCGAACTGGCTCTGAATTCTGCCTGATTTCAGCCACCTCTGACATGGCCATCTCTGTAGTTCATATTCTTATTCTTAGCCCCCATCTCCATCTTTCCTTGAATTCCATATTTTTCTAGCTCTTGATATATGTGGTGTATAAGCCACAACCTGCCCCGTTATGGTGGTTGAGTCACTTGACTTAGGNCCAGGAGACCCAGCTCCATTTCTAACTTGTATGATCTCCAGGAAGTCTTCGCTACTTTGTGTCCCCGGTCACCTAGAATAAGAAAGTGTTTACTTCCTGCTTTGATGTTTCCTAAAGTGTTAGCCCCTACCTCCAGTGGAATCCAGAGAATTTCATGTATAAAATCCAGGGCAGAGTCCCATTGTTCTGTGGTGTTGGTTGGGGAGGGTGAGAGAGGTAGGAAAGCTCTGGGTACACATGAGACCTGGGTTTTTAGCGCTCACATGCTGCCAGGTGGAGCCACTGTATAGTTTCAGAATTTTCATGGTTTGGGAAAGCTGCTCAGTTCAAAATGTCCAGAAGAGGGCCCTCATCCTGGTTACCTGGGTTGCCCCTCTGGCTTCCTGCAGAGCCTGTCACGAAGGACTTTCAGCACCTTGGACAGAGTCAGAGTTCCTCTCATGCTGAAGTTTCGTGCTGCCAAGAGGGCGGAATCTTCTCTCGGGCAGTTTTCCTAGCAGGGCAGTTCGAGCATGGTGCATTCTAGAATATTTTTCAGTCCTTTAAGGTCACCCCAATATAAACCCCAAGTCAATGTCAAAGTAGCACTTGTTTGTCAAACTCTGAGGACAGTATTTAAATAACAAAAGCCAGGTGGCTTGAAGCAGACCCATCATCCCAGCACTTGGGAGGCTGCAGCAGGAGGCTNGCAATTTCAAGACTAGTGTGGGCTACACAGTGAGTGTGTAGTGACACAACAACCAAGCCAAACCAAATCAAACCAAACCAAGCAGCAAATATCTCAAATTATCAAACCAAAGCAGACAACAAAAACCAACCTATTTTCTAGAATAATATAAGGTAGGCATTAGATACTTTGTAAATATAATTTTACAGGAATGCATTCAAATGTTCTCCAAGCATCCCCCCTTTATCATGAGAGCTCCCACCCACCCATGGACCAGTCAATCACCCTCATCTGGTCATTCTAGCTTAGTTCTATAACTCACTGAGCTCTAGAGCCTTCTTGGAGCCCCTTCTGTGTGGGGAAGCCCAGTCCCTAATTCAAAGGGACAGATGGCTGACAGGTTCTCAGCCAGAGGAATCACACTAACAGCTTCACTTCCTCATTTGGAACAAGAATAAACTGGTGAGAAAACCCACACCTGAGTCCCAGTGACATCTGCCTTTATGAAGCTGTGGACCATTTTTCTGTGTGCCTGGGAGAATCCTTACCAACTGGCCAGGGCCCAGCTCTTCCAGGAAGCCCTCCTGGCTGCCCACCCATCCAGAGCACTCCCCGCTTTGAGCTTCTTTTCCTGTTAATATAGCCAGAAGCACCAGATTCCTTCATGACATCTATGCCCATGTTAGAGGATGGGCCATCTCCTATATTTATTTGCTGCAGACCCCNCAGTGAGACTCCCCTAGCAAATGTGGCNGACTGTGCATCTCAGAGGCTTCTCATCTACACTACAAGGTCTCCCTCTCCACTTACTGTTAATCTGAAACAATAACATATAATGGCTCATGGTGGTGTCTGTGGAGTAGCCATTGGCTCCAGGGGCACTCAGGACAAGAGAGTAGAGGAAAGAGATGCAATGGGGTGGTTACAGAGAAATGAAGGGGTTGTTTGGGAGTGAGGATTGCAGATGCTCTAAGTTTAAAGCCATCCAGGGCTACATAGGTTGTGTTGAACTAAGGAGTCACTCACGACCAGCGTTGGCAAGGGTCCCAGAGACCAGCTTGTTTAGTCTCATTTTACAGGTAAGGAAAGGGAGATTTAGTGATGCCTCTAACAGTGCACAACCAATGGGCTCCTTGCCATCACTTCTGATCTGTGCCAAGTCCCTCCCTTGGGCTATTGTGTAGCTTCACTTGGCAGGTTATGAGTTTCCAAAGTGGCCATGTCAACATGTCCCATTGCACATGCCTTTCTTCCTACATGGCAGTGGCAAGCTTCCATTGAGAATTGGGGTCTGTACTTCTTCCCTCAATTTGATGGGCCATGCTGATGGCCAGAGTTGTTTGTGTGACTTTCAAAATTTAGTCATTACAGTTCATTCAGTTCTGGCTNGTCCTTTCTTGAGACATTTGTCCTTGCAACCTTGCATCTACGCTGTGAGGAAGCCAGGTAGCCATGTGGAAAGGCTTCATTGGATATCTGACCTCAGCCTGACCTGAGGTCCTAATGACAGCCAGCTTCCAACCATCAAGCATGGTTGCCTCTGGTCCCTAGTCTTATGTGTGTGAAGCAGTCATTTGGTCCTGGCTGAACCTGTAGGTCCATGAACAAAACCAACGCTATCTTTGGTTTGGGGCTAGCCGTTAGGCAGCAGCAGGTAGTAGAATTTCCTTGTATCTACCTTAGTTTCTCCAGACTATTATATGTGTTTATTACTTCAACAAATCTTTATTGGATACATAGAGTGTGCATTCAGGTGCTATTACAGTTCCTGAAGTGCATACAGACTAAAGAGCAATCTCAGAGCCCTGCAAATGGTGCCAGCCCCCCACACTGGTTTTGTCCCTAGACCTGATCCCCATGATCCAGTCTCTATGCCTTGGTTCATGTCCCCTCCATCTGCAACACTTCTTCCCTGCTCACATCAACCTTCAAGGACTTGCTCCAAAGCTTCTTCCCTCCCCAGACCCTCCTTGTCTCCTCCAGGAGAAATGAACTGGCACCTCCCTGTAATCCCACAGCACTCATTACAGATTACAGTTTAGTCTGCCCACCGTCTCTCTCAGACACCACTAGACTGTGAATCCCTGGAGGAGGGAGACTGGCTTAGTCCTCCTGTCCCCCTCCCCCCAGCATCTGGCAAAAAGCCTTGAACATAGGAGGTCCCCAGGAAACATTTGTTGACATGACTGGTAGCAGAAGCAGAATCAGAAGACAGGTGTCCTGAATCCCAGTCTCCAGCGCTTTCCTCACTTCCTATGCCACCAAATCAGGAACATATGCCTTCAAAGGTAAGTATCGGGTTGGTAGGAAAAGACCTTGGAATGGGCTGGGGGTTGGCAGAATTGCTTCATATGGAACTGCAGGTGGCAGGAGTCAGGGAGGCCTCGCTTCGGGGTGTAGGGTTGAGGTGTGTCCCTCCTCTGTTGATTCAACCCTCCCTTTCCCTCTGTCTCACTTTTCTTCCTCTCAGTAGGCCCTGAGCACCTGCTCCTGGGGGGAAGACACATTGCCCCTTGCCTGTCTTCTCCAACTCCAGTTCACATCTGAAAAACAGTGCTATTCTGAGAACCCAGTTAGTTGTACAGAAAAAGTTCCCGGTGCCCCCAAAATTCAAGTTTTCCCTTGATACCAGGGGATTGCTGTTGCTGTCCCCCCTCCCCTGGGGCTTCGAAAGAGTCCACCCCCTGTCAGCTGTCTCTCTTATGTTTGTTGGACTGGAACTGCTTGTCAGTCCCCTGTGAGTGTCACTGTCTCTCCTGGCCTGGTCCTTGGGGGACTGCCAGCAAGGGCAGCTTCCATTTCTTTTTCTTCTCCCTCAGGCTGAGCAGGAGCATAGAGTAGGGTGGGTAGGGTGTTTTCTGCAGACTTTTCTTGCTAAATTGTCTCTTTCTGGGAGCTGGGTGGAGCCTACATGTGTCTCTCTATAAATACAGCCTCTCCCTTCCCTCAGTCACAGGCTGGGTGGGGGAGAGCTCTCCCCAGGAATGACCCTTGGGGCCTGTTGTGGGGGTGGGGCAGAGTGTAGATGCTCTGGGTGTTAGGTTTGTCTGCGTCTGGAAGTGGGAGGTTGGTGCAGAGGGACTTCTGTATGGGGTGGTCTCTTAATGCCTGGTACCAGCAACTCCAGAAATGATGCCTTGAGGAAAGCATGTCTAGCTCAGGGTTTCTCCATCCTCATCTCTATCCCTGACTGGGGTGGCTCTGTGGCCTGCTTTCAGGCACCCCCTAAGCTTCCTAGGAAGTTAGAAATCTGCAATTGGCTTTGACTTACACCTTTCTCTGTGTGTTGCTTGGTGGTGGTGGTGGTGGTGGTGGTGGTGGTGTGTGTGTGTGTG
>LZPO01027395.1:147157-174301 GCA_001675575.1 Neotoma lepida | reverse complement strand
GAGAGAGAGAGAGAGAGAGAGAGAGAGAGAGAGAGAGAGAGAGAGAGAGATTTCACTTTCTTTAGCCTGAGGAAGCCGCTCTCAGTCTTAGGAGAGCTACTCTCTATCTGGTCCCCTCTTAGTGGCATGAGAAAAAGTCTCAGTGACTCCTGTGTCTTCCCTCTGGGATAAGACCCAAAGGCTTTCCCAGCAAGTGGCTCCCTGTCATAAGGATGGCTGGCCAGGTCAGATGAGGAGTTCCTTCCCTTTGGGGCCTGGCTTTCCTGAAGCCTTGGTCTGGAAGGAAGGGGGCACAGAGGCTGCTTCCCTTGCATCTTCCTCTCCATGCCATTTTCTAGCCTTTTCTCACGTCCAGTTCCCAGGACCCTCTGCTCACACAGGCCAGGCGTGTCAGGTGTGTGTGTGTGTGTGTGTGTGTGTGTGTGTGTGTGAAGAGCCAGACCCAGATGTGCTGATGCCTCTGATGCCAAGTTACATGTTGGGGAAGGCCCTGGGCATTCTGGGTGTGAGTGAGGAAGCCGCTGGAGGTGGAAAGGGTCTGAGGGATGACTGTGCAGGCAGGAGCCTCTGGACTGTTTTAGCATCAGCTGGTGGAGCCACCTCCTTCTCTCCCACCGGCTGCCTCCCTGAGTCACTGCCCACCCACTAGCAAATAAAAAAGAGTGTCATCTTCTGGCCAGTGGCCCTGTGTGGCCTTAGTGTTTGCAGNTTTTGACTCCTGGACGGAAGGTGAGAGTTTTATTCCTGGCTGGGGTGGTCTCAAGGCGACCTTTCTTTCCCCAGCTTCCCTCCTTCCAGCCGGTTTCCGTCTTCATCTTTTGTTCCTCCCTCCTCCCCTACATCCCATGACGGTTCTCGCTGGTGACAAGACCCAGCCCCTTGCTCCAAGGACAGAGGCAGCTGCAAGCCCTCAGGAGCCCCCACATGGCCCCATCCATCTAGACAGGCCTCTGATCCGGGTTGCAGGCAGGGGAGGGGATTCAAGGCCTCAACTCCAGCTGCCGGCTCCTCCCCACAGCAGGCCTGCTCAGCTGTCAACACTCGCCTCTCGGCCTTGCCCTGCCCCAGGCGTTGCTTAGCTGCTCAAACCAAGGACACCTCGGCCGGCCGAAGACCCCTACTCAGGCCCCAGCAGGCGGTGGGCAGGCAGTGGGCAGGCGGCGGGCAGACACCCTGCCTGCCCTTGAGCATCCTCAGACCTCCTTGCCTAAATAAGGGAGCTGCAGCTGGAGAGAGCCAGCTGGCAGGGGGAGGGGCCTGCGGGTAGGCCAGGGTTTTCCGAGGGGCTGGGCCGCCCCGGCCGCCTCAGGGCCCCAAGCCCTCCTATTGGGCCTACGAGGTTGGTCCCGCACTACAGAGGGCGGGCAGGTCTCTAGCACACGGGGATCCCTTGGCTGGGACCTCGCACTCAGGAACCTTTGATCTCTCAGCTAGGAGGCCGCAACTCTTGTCAGTGTCCCTCTCTGTGCTTGCCACCCATGAAGAGATTCCAATAGCCCCTGAGAGGGCCTTGTCTGTCTGTATGCTGGAGATTGGGGAGGCTGTGTCTCTCCTCCGGCTTCCTACCCTTGTCTCAAAATTTTACAGCTTCCACATTCCCTGCTCTTCCCATTTCCCGGGTCCCCCCTGGTCCTGGGGCCCATCTTCTCAGAGCCTAGGCCTCACTCAGCCAAGTCACCCCCAGCAGATTCTGAGAGTAAGCTTGTGTGTACTCAGCCTGTCCTAGGCGCAGTAGGGAAGCAGGGGATAAAGGGTTGGCCCTGTCCCATCAAATCAGGTTTCTCAGTCTCGAGTCTAGGAGGGGGGCGATATCCCTATGCCCCTCTCCCTGGTCACCTCCAAAACCGGCCGTCGCACCTGTCCTCACGGTTCCCCTACCTAAGGGTCCCTTCCCCCTCTCGGCGGAGCGCGAGTCCCGGGGGCTCGGTAGCAGAGCGAGGGGTTGGGGCCCGGGGAGCGCTCGGCGCGGCTCAGCCAATGAGAAGGGCGGGCGCTCGGGGTGGCGGGGAGAGGGCGGCGCTGCAGGCGCGCGGCGGCAGGAGGGGGCCGGGAGGCGGGGGCCGGAGCCGGAGCCGGAGGGGCGCGCGCCGCATTAACCCTTCAGCCGCCGGACCAAGCCGCAGGCGCTGCCCGAGCCGCTGGCGCTGGAGCGGCTGTCGGCACGGCGGCGGCGGGCAGGCGCGAGCCGGGAGCCGGGCGCTCGAGCGGGCAGAGCGCAGCCCTGGGACGAGGTGGAGCGGGGCCCGTGGCACCGGCGGCCCGGGTCGACAGACAGGTGTGCCGGCGCCGCAGCTCCAGCCGCTTCAGGCCCGGCCCGCGGTCCGGAGCCCGCAGCCGCTAGCCGAGCGGGGACCCCGCGCCCTCAGTCCAGTTCCGGCCCCGCCCGCACTCAGCTTGGCAGCGGGGTGCGGAGACCACGGCCCGGCCAGGCCACCCGAAGCCTAGTGCTGGGCCTGTCTCTTATACACATCTAGATGTGTATAAGAGACAGGTGTGTGTGTGTGTGTGTGTGTGTGTGTGTGTGTGTGTCCATGAGAATGTATATGACCCAAGCTGTTGGACCCTAAAAGTATACAGTGCATGTTCCAATCTTGACTGTGTTCTATGTGAGAGTCAGAAACTAAGGATATAGGATCAGTAACCAATCTGCTCTTGAGTGTGTGGATTGCTGTCTCTTATACACATCTAGATGTGTATAAGAGACAGTGCCCGAGCCGTGTGCAGTGCAAAATGTGAGTCAGTAGGGGATGGTGGGCCCTGAGACTTACGCCAGAAGCCGAGGGGCCAAGGCTTGGTGCCAGGGGATCATTGGCATGGGACTAAGGGGCCTAGTGTTGCAGCTTGGGGGCGGAGAGTGTGACACCTGGAATGTGCAGGAAAGGGAGGTGGGATGAGATATGCAGGTGTTTCTACCTCTAAATGGTTAGAGTTTATGGGAGTGTGAGTGTGTGTGTGTGTGTGTGTGTGTGTGTGTGTGTGTGTCCATGAGAATGTATATGACCCAAGCTGTTGGACCCTAAAAGTATACAGTGCATGTTCCAATCTTGACTGTGTTCTATGTGAGAGTCAGAAACTAAGGATATAGGATCAGTAACCAATCTGCTCTTGAGTGTGTGGATTGTATATGGCCAAGTCCCTGTGTCACTTATGAATTTGAATCTGCATGAGCAGTCAAGAGGTGTCACCTGCAAGTCCCCAAGATTGTGGGTCCAGTGGTGAGAGGGTGCTGCAGACCTGAAGCTGGCTTTGGGGTTAACAGGCCGGCTATGGAGCTCCTGTGTGGTGGGTTTTCTTGCTCTGGACAGCACCCCAAACCCCATTTGGGGATTACAGCACCCCTTATGCTGACCTAGCAAGAGAGGCTTCCAGAAGTGTCCTAGGCTAGGTGAATGTTTTGGTGTTGGTGTGCCTGTCCTCAAAGCTGCATGTGCCACAGAGGGTGTGACTGTCAAGGGCCCTGGGATCGAGAGAGTGACATTCCTTGCCCGTGACCCTGTGCACACAGGACAACGTGTGCTTGTACTGTGGTGGGAGGGAGTGGTCAGTTGGATGGGCAGCATTGTCCCTAGACTAAGAACAAGATGATCCTGAGGGGGTGGATCAGTGACATTGGTGCAGGCCTAGGGGCTGGGGCAGGCTTTCTTTTNTCACCAGCTGGATAGGCACAGGCAGAATCCGAGACCTTGGACTGGATCCTAAAGACTTGGCTTCTGGCCCCACCTCTGCCAGTGACTACCAGATGACCTTGAATGACTCTTTCCCCCTCCAAGCCTCAGTTTCCATACTGTGAACAAGGGGATAAGTCACCGGACTTTTGAGGTTTCTTCTGTATCTGTATTCTAGGATTTCAGTCAAGGGGGTGGGGTGGGGCTTGCCTTCAAAGGAACTTGCTCTGCTCTCCTAGTCTGGGAGTCTGGGGTTCTGTTTTCTTCCATGGGTGGTTGGTACTCTAGACTGTCTTAGGCTGAAGTGGGGATGGAGGCAGAGTTAGAAGGTCTTTTCATATGACAAGAAGCTCTGACCTGGGTTGATGCTTGCTTGGGAGTTCCAGTAGGCCTTGGGAACTGACCTGAAGATGACCCAACTCTCACAAGTAACTTCCTTGAGCGCAGGGCAAAGATGGCAGAAGTCAGGAGGCCTGATCCTGATAGCCTGGCCTTGCTGCAGGGAGCCGCTGCTGCGCAGCTTGGGGTTTGCCCTCAGGACTGTGCAGAGCTGCAGTCTGAAGACTGCCTGATGAGGAGGGAAGGAGACAGTTTCAACTTCAATTGCACATCCCAGCACTAAAGGCCAAAGTGGCCAGAATTTCTGTTTATAGAAGGCGCCTATCCTTGGGTACAAACTGAGGTTGCCGCTGACTTTGGGGCAGGTGTGGGGTGGGTGAGCCCAGTCTGGATGCAATGGGTCTATCGGACTTCATTTTTTGATGGGGTCGCAGAGGAGGGCTTCCTATCTCTAAAGGTGGTCATCTCTCCCAGGATTGTTTTCTCACAGTGGGCCAGTGTCTTGGGCCCACCTCTGGACTCTAGGGAGTTGCAGGCACTAGAGTGTGAAACTGCAGGTTGCTTTCCTTGCTCTATATGACCTTGAACTTCTGCCTGTGACCCCCACAGCCGTCCTGCCAGACAAGATTCAAAAGCTAGTTTCACTATGAATGAACTGCTAGACTTGGGCATTGGGCTGAACTTCTCTTGAGTTCATCCATAAAATGATGATACTAATAACCACGTTGCTGGGTTGTCCAGGTCTACTAGTTCACTCCCTCATCCTAGTCTACTAGTTCACTCATTCCTCAGCTTCTGACTGCCTGAGGATAGGGTGTGAAAATCATAGTAGGCACAGACCAGAGGGACTCTGGGGTTACTTGAGGGACCGATTTTCTAGGAAGTGCCCTCTATCAAGAGGAAGAAGCCAAAGGAGCTGGTGCAAAGGGGAGGCTGGCCGCCATCTCCTGCCCTTCCCATGCTCCCTTTCCAGGCTGTGTTTATCCCTCCGCCGCGGCTGCTGACACGCGTTGCTGACACCCGCCCAGGCCGGCTTTGGTCGCTGGCTTTCTGCCCGGGGGAAGCCACGCAGCCAGCCGGCGGGCCGGGGGTTGGGGGGGGCGTGTCGCCAGGCCGCGCCCGGTTGAGACACCTGTGTCAGGGCACAGCTGCGTTCGGCCGGGCTTGGGCGCCCCCCCCCGGTGCGGAGGAGTGTCGGACGGCAGTATGTGACGAGTGAATGTGGGGAAGGGCTGGGAGCCCCCGAGACTGGTGTCCCCGCTCACGTGCGCATTCATCCCCGCCTCCCCCCAGGTCGCAAGTTCATCATCGCTAACGCCCGCGTAGAGAACTGCGCCGTCATCTACTGCAACGACGGCTTCTGCGAGCTGTGCGGATATTCGCGGGCCGAGGTGATGCAGCGGCCCTGCACCTGCGACTTCCTGCACGGGCCGCGCACGCAGCGCCGTGCCGCCGCGCAGATCGCGCAGGCCCTGCTGGGCGCGGAGGAGCGCAAAGTGGAGATCGCCTTCTACCGGAAAGATGGTAGGCGGGGCCGGGGCGTGGCTATGGCGAGGGGCCGGTCCTCCAGAGAATGAACATGAGTGTGTGTGGGGGGAACAATGGGGTGGAATCTGGTTGCGGGAGGCTGGTGAACTGTGCGGGTTCCGTGGAGGCGGCACCCAGGCGGGGGCGTGGCCCTATGTCTCCGGGCGGGTGTGGCCTAGGGCTCAACTTTGGTGGGTTGGCTTTCCGGATGTGCTTGGAGCTGCTAAGAGCGAGGGGCCCTGGTATCTTCTGTACTTTGGNAGATGTCATTATGTTGAGCTAGGTAGGCTGGCATTTGACCAGGCAGGGATAGTAGTTGCGTACGTGGATGGTGGTAATAGGGCAAGCTGGGGGCTGGCTCTGACTCCCAGCCACAGGATTCTAGCTCTAGCTACCTGTAGGTCAGCCTGTGCCAGGTAACTTCCTGGAAGATGTCAAGAAGGGTGAGGCAGAAGAGTTGTATCTGCTGTCCTTCTCCTCCTTCCTTCCTTTCTCTTCTGTGCTTCAACTACACTTCTTCCCACAACCTCGGTTCCCTTTGTCTGGTCAACAGAATACCCTGCCCCGCCCCTCAATTCCCTCTTGGCCAGGTGTCTCTGCTCAGCCACCACCTCCCCACCCAGCTGCTCTGCGCATCCGGACAGCAAAGTAAAGAGCGGATAAACACAGTGGGTGGAGCTGCTCTCACACCAGGCCTGTGCTGCTGGGTGGGCTCTGCTCAGGGAGGTCAGTGAAATGGTGGGGTAGTGGGTATAGGAGGGCTGGGAAGGGGTTCTAGAATTCTGTTTTTCACCAGTGAATATATCCTAAGTTTCACTACAGTCCTGGGAAGCCAGCTCAGAGCTGAACTCTTGAACATAGAGCTGCCTACAGGAAAGTTCCTGCTCTCTGGGAGCTTGTTGGCTATTCACAGTGAGCATACCCTGCCTCTTGTGACAAATGGAACCTGCAAGCCCCAGGCCTTGGCTGTGCATGCTCCAGGGTGGCCGAGGGAGGCTGCCTGTGAAGGTTGGCATCCTTAAGGGGCTTCCTTTACAGGTGTGTAGCCTGTGATGTCCTTGGACTGCACATGGGGGGCATACACAGTGGCCCTTTGCAGGAGAGTTTGCGTGCACAAATTGGGGTTCTGGCTGGCAGGCAGAAAGGGGATGAAGTAGTGGGAAGCTTACAGACACTGGGCTATGTGTTATCTTGTGTAATCCTCACAATATCTTTGAGATGCAGATACCACTTTTTATCTCCTAAGGATGATGAAACTGAAGTTCAGAGAAATTAAGTCTGTTCCCTNAGTCACACAGATCGAAAGCATCAGCACTTGGAGTGGAGTTCACACCTGTCTGACCAGAGCCATGTCACACTGTTCTACTGTGTGTCGTGTATTGACAATGACACCAGAGAACTAGAGAGCTCCACACAGTGAAAACTTAAGTTTCCAAACCACAGGTGTATGCATTTGAACGCAGAAGTCCTGGGGTCAGGTGTAATGTGGGAAATCTCCCACCAGCCAAATAGATTGATTTCCACAAATTTGTTTCAATGCTTACTTGGGATGCTGGGCTTTCTCCCTCTGTGTGTGTGTGTGTGTGATGGTGATGAGTGCTACCCGTATGTGTGTTTGGAGTCAGAGGACAATTTCATGGAGTTGGTTCTCTCCTTCAACCTTTATATGAGTTCCAGGGATCAAACTCAGGTTGTCAGGCTTGTGTGGGAAGCACCTGTACCTGCTGCTGCATCCTGCCAGTGCTATCCAGCTCTCCCTCTCCCTGTCTTTGTTTTTTGGCAGGGTCTCACTATGTAGATATAGCTGGCACTGACTCAATGTGATCTGCTAGCCTCTGCCTCCCAAGTGCTGGGATTAAAGGTGTGCATCACCACACCTGGGCCTAAATTATTTGTTTTGAGATAGTATCTCACTAAGTTGTCCAGGCTGGCCTTGAACTCACTCTGTGGCCTAGGTGGGTCTTGAATTTTTTCAGCCTCCAAAGTAGCTGTGATGATAGGCTTGCATCACTAGGCTTGGCAAGGGTGCTGAACTTTTGAGAAAACACTCATGATACAGGGTCTTCCACTGTGAGCCACACTCCAGTCCCATGGTGGACATGGCTGTGTTTGTGGATTTGACCCCTTGGCAGCAGAGAGGTGGGACTGATTTTGCCTTTGGCTGTACCGTGGGTGTTGCCTTCTCAAGTAGCATGGACCTTTTTGGTTCATGCTGATTTCTTTGAGAGACTCCTGAAGAGGAGCTGTTGTAGAATCTTGAAGGCCACCTAATCCAGCCATTCGGGTAGCAGGTGGAGAAGTCTCATGATGGAGGTCCCATGACCAGTGTATCCCTGGAGGGAAGGGGCCTAGAATCCAAGTCTCTGTGCAAGCCCATGCTCTTGCCTTCTCCAGATTACTACTCCAAATGGGGGCAGTGACCCAGGAAACCCTATGCCAGCTGCTGCTTCTGCCCTTCTTTGTTCTCACCTAGTTTCCATGGGGGTCAAATAACTCCCAGTGGCCAACAGGTTGGCCTAGGCCCTCAGCTACTTGGGGCCCCACTTGCCTTGGCATTCTGGCTGAGGGTAATACAGACAGATTCTTCAGCCTCTCTGTCCTCAGCCTTGGGATACAAAGTCCCTCATGCCATCCTTCTTGCCTGACTTGGGCTTCCCCTGTGTGTGTGTGTGTGTGTGTGTGTGTGTGTGTGTGTGTGTGTATTGATGCATGGGGCATTTACAAAGTCAGAGGAGAAATGTGCCAATGCCACCCTGTTTTTGTCCAAGCCTTTCCCAGGGTGTCTGCCTGGGCAAGCCCTGGGGGAGTAGGTCCTTGGGCTGCAACCTCAGGGAGGGGGAATGGCTGGGGAGGAGGCAGGGCCTTTTGCTGGCAGGCGCCGCTAAGGACAGCTGTGCTGTGTCGGAGCCTCTAACTCAGCTCTGTGCAGTCTCAGGGTCTGGAGCCAGACAGCCCCATTATTTAGTTGCTGGGGCTGCTGGGAGGTGGGGAAGCTAGATTGGGGGGAGTGTGGGTAGGGGAGGAGACATGGTGTGCCCAGTTCACCGGCCTTATGNTGATGCCCCTTAAGTCAGGCCCAGGGTCAGAGTGGAATTGTGAACTGAACCCTGTAGTGCAGGTCTGGCAGGCTGTGACATTTCTGTGGAGGCACCTCAGACAGCAGGTGCTGGCTAGGGACACACCTTGCCCTACACTGCCATAGTGGGGGTAGGGCGATGTGGTTCTTCCTCTCCCTGTCCTCTCTTGTCTTTGCTCTTTGTTTCCATCTCTCTGCTGCCTCCTCTGCCCACTGCTGTGCCCTGCCTGCCTCCTGTGCCCCATCCTCTTAGCACTTCTCCCTCCCCACGCTCAGGCCTCCCTGCCTTTGTCTCCGACCTGCCTGCCTGCCTCTGTCCCTTCCATTTTTGCCTCCTTCCCCTTTTGTCTATTTCTTCTGTTCCTTCAGCACCCTGGAGCCTTCTTGCTTCTTTCCCTGTCTCCTGTGTCTTGTTCACTCACCCACAATTCCCAAGGCCTTAGTCTGAAAGGCTTTATCTGTTTTACCATACTTCTGACTGTCCTGTCCCTGTCTCTGTGTCCCCTGTGTCCCCAGGAGCCTGTGTGTGGGTGGAGATGGGGGGGTGTCTCTGGAGAAGAGTCTATTGGCTTCTTCACTCCAGCTGCAGGCCAGTTGCCACGGCAACAAGGTCAGAGGGTCCCCCCTGCTACAGCTGATGCTGTGGCTGAGGGGGGAGGGGTTGGGACCTTCGGTCTAGGCCAGCTCCCCAGTGTGGTGTGTCTCCACATTTGCTATACTGCTGTACCCTGATTCACACTCTGGTTTCCTAGGTGCTCAGGCAGGTCCTGGTGGTACCAGTCTCCAACCTCTGGGCATTCCACTGCCTCCTATAACCCAGGCCGTTAGTCCTGTTTTGTCTCTTCTCCGCCTTCCCTGTTCACTTAAATCAGAGGTCCTGCTCTGCCACTGCTGTGGCCCTCCTCTATCAGACACTCTCCCCACCTCCACCCCCCCAGTCATGTGGTGTCTGAGTTGGTGAAAAGATACTTTCTGTGAAGTGGGAGGTTTTGAGGAGAAGGCAGAGTTCAGAGGTCAGTGCCTAGCTGTTTCTGTGCTCTGTGCATGGGAATCAGCCTAGAGCCTTCCTAGGAGGAGCCAAGGGCTTAAACTTAGGGCTTTTTCCACGGGGCCAAAGCCACTGGAGTGTTTACCCCCCCTGTAGTCCTAGGTATCCTGGAACTTGCTATGTAAATCAGGCTGGCTTTGAACTCAAAAGAGATCCACCTGCCTCTGCTAGGATTAAAGGTGTGCTCCCATCTTAGAAGCACAGACATTCTTGTCATCCTGGTCAGGATGGTACAGTCTGGAGCCTGGGGCAGGTGATAGTCTCTGACAGGACCTGCCTCCAGCTGTCTCTGCTGAGCACTTTTCTCCCAGATGCCCTGTGCTGGGCTGCCTTGGGCTAATGGGGGCTTCCGGTCTATGAGGATAGAGGGGTGCTGCCTCCTCAGAGCCCCTGGGCCTGGACAGTATCCTAGCCTCCTGCTCCTGTGTGTGTGGTGTCTCCAAAGCCCCAGAGGAATTATGTAAATATTTGTGCAGAGCTGTCTAGGTGGAAGCAGAGTTGACAGTGGCCTTGGGCTCTGGGGAGGGGGACTGGAATAGCATGAGAGCCAGCTCAGTGGTGTGAGATGGGGTGAGCTTGGGTGGCTTCCTGTGCAGTGTGATCTGAGAGTTCTAAGAAGCCCTTTCCTACTCAGCATCCCTGAGGGGGCCTGGCCACCTCTCCTAGAGAACATTGCCCCTCTCCTCTAAAATCTGCCTTCCCACTTTGCGTGCAGGCAGGAGAGCAGCGGTATTTGGCCCCATGGGTGAGGGAATGACAAACTTCTCTGTCTGACATGCAGGGAGATCTGGGGGTCAGGGTCAGAGAAGAGCTGGGAGGGATGCTGGAATAGGTACCAACTCAGGAGGGTCCCAGTGATTGTAAATGCCCCTTATTGTCCATAAAGACCTCGAGGCTGTGTGCTGGGGTTGGGCACTTGTAGGCGGGCCTAGAATTACCCAGCAGGCTGTGCAATATCTTGCCCTTACTTGTATTTACCTCAGTCTGGCCCTGGATGAGTTTGTGGTGCCCACCATCCCCACCAGGCTGAATGATATTTTTATCTACATGCCTAGCACATTGTAGGAGCTCAATATCTGCATNTTTTTGCTAAATGAATGAGCAAACTGGGCAGTACTGTGTGGCAGAAGCCTTATTCTTGGCATTAGATGACTTGGGGGCAGTTTCTAACTTGATTATGAACTGTATGGCCTTGGGAAAATTACTTCTTATCTCTGGGCCTTAGTGTCCCATTCTGTAAAAAACCTTGGAATGATAGGACGCTAGGGTGAAGGAGGTGGTGGAGGGCCAGAGGAACTGCTAGGTGCCCTCCTGCTTTGCTGAGTGTGGGAGGCCATAGAGGGCACGGAGGGCGTGTGGGCCTCATAGCCTCTTCACTCAAAGGGAATGAGAGCAGGCCTGAGAGGGGAACAAAGCTTTGGCAAAGTCAGCTGGGAGCTGGTGCTCTTGGTAGCACTTAGGTACTCTCAGGTGACTTCATTTTATAGTGTGTAAATGGTGGTCCTTGCAGCCTTCTACTGGTAAAGTTTCTCAGGCATTTTCTAGGAGGGGAAACTCTTGCTTGCAGAGGCCAGAGGACTTATCTTGCAGGTGGGGACCTGAATGGGACCTCTGGCCCAGTTTCTTTCTACTATAGAGCCCTGTGTGGACCACCCTGCATAAGCTTCTTCTGGGGTCTGATGAGCTCAGGGCCTCAGGAGGCCTGGGCTTGGCTGGAATCTGAGAGCTTCGGTGGTCTTTGTTTCTAAAGTAGATCAAAGCACTTGTCCCCTGCATGGTGGGCTGAGGGCATTCCCCAGGCAAGTACCAACACAGCAGCATGCCATGCCAGGGCTGTCTGCTTGTTACTCAGCAGGTGTCACCTCATGGTCACAGTTGATACTGTGGGGAGTATGTTTGTCTGCCATGTGGTCCTCACAGCACCTCTGCCTGTCCTTCCTCTCCCTGACCAGGTCCCTATAGGCTCAGCTCGTCAAATCAGTGAGGCCCCAATACTCCTGTTAGTGTTTTTTTTTTTCTTTCCTTTTCTTTCTATCTCATCTCTCAGTTCCATGACACTCCTTATAGGCAGCCATTCAAATACACTCCCTATGAATATGCTGTTCGCATATGTTCTTGCAAATGTGTATTTTGACTGGATAGATGCATATGGATTTAATTTATGCAAATGGTATTGTGCTGTGTATTGTATTCTAGCATTCACTTTTCTTATCCAGGAGCATGACTTTCCGTACAGGTGGGTATATAAAGCCACCGAGTGTCCAGTCTGTGGCTTCCCGTCCTGGAGCGTGTTTCAGTTGCTCACTGTCCCAGTAAAGGACCCCAGAAGTCTTCACCTCTCTGCCACCAGAGGCAATGCCACCTTGAACATTCTCTTACACAGTCCCTTCCAAACTCGTGTGAGGGTGTCTGTGGGCTGCATGCCTAGACATGAAATTGCTGGAATANAGGATATGGGGATTCTTAGCCAACTATTGCCCCACTGTGCACCTGAACAGCCAGCCCCGTTGTCTGCCTCCTGAGTGGAGACTCCCATACTCTCCCACCTCTGCCAAATTCGGCATCATCTCTCTTTCTAATTTTTTCCAGTCTTGTGGGCTTGTTGCTTTAATTTGAGTTTCTTTGACTTTTTTGAAGTTCCACTGAAGACCCGTTCCTATGCAAAGGCTGAGCGGTCCCCACAGGTCCACTTCTCTCCTCTGGCTCCTTGGTCTCACCTTCCTCAGCTGGGTGTTGGGTCCACCCTGAGCCCTCCCTGGATGTAGTGTCAACTAAGGATCAAGTTGTACCTTTTCCATGTCAGGAGCCAACTTTCCCAACACACCTAGTCTGCTTTTTCCATTGCTCTGTGGGGCACCTTTAGCATAGGTCACTTTGCTGTGTAACCGTGGATCTGCCTCTGAACACTGCATTCTGCCCCAAATACCCATCAGCTTGCTCATCAGAACATAGAAAACAGCAACAAAGCACAACACTATGGTGTTTACTGTGTCTCAGTAATCAAAAAGGTGAAGTCTCCCACTTTTTAAATTAAAAAAATGGTTTATTTATTTATTTATTTATTTATTTATTTATTTGATAAGATCTTATACTGTGGCTCGGGACTCACCATGTATGTAGTAGCCCAGGCTTGTCTTGAACTGTAGCAATCCCACTGCCTCAGCCTCCCATGGATTTGAACAATAGCAAGTCATCCTGGATTTTTTCCCCTTCTTCTTTTTAACTTTCATTTGTTTGTTTGTTTATTTATTTATTTTTGAGTCAGTATCTCTCCATACATCCTAGGCTGGCTTGGAACTCACTCTCCTGCTTCTGCCTTCTGCATGTTCAGATAACAAGTGTGCACCACACGCTGGCTTCACTAGAGCCTCGATCAGAATCAGGTTTGGTCTTGTAGGTTAGTTAGAAGAATTAACAGCTTTATAAGATCCAGTGAGATCCTAGACCATCTCTTTCTGGGCCCCCTCATTTCCATACACTTTATTGATCTAAAGTTTGGTTTTCTCACCTGTGTATTTTTGGTCACCTTAGCTGCCCCATAGTCATTGCTATTGAAAGAGAGACTATGTGGCTGGAGGATGGCTCAGTGGATAAAGTGCTTGTTGGAAAAGTGTGAGGACCTGAGTTTGAATTGCCAGAACCCATGTGAAAGCTGGGCACAGAAGCATGTGACTGTAACCCCGTGCTTCTAGGTAAATGGAAAGTGGAGCCAGAAGAATCCTGGGAAGCTCATGAGCTAGCTAGCCTGGAGTGGGCAATATAGTCTTCTGACTTCCACGTGCTTATCATGGCACATATGCATCCACTTACACAGATATGCATACACACACACACACACACACACACACACACACACACAAAGATAAGGACAAAAGAAAAAGACCTTAAAAAGTTAATTACGTGTATGATTGTGCACATCATGGTGCTTGTGTAGAGGCCAGAAGACAACTTTGGGGGTTGGCTNTCTCTTTCCACTGTTGGTTCTGGGGATCAAACTCAGGCCATCATGCTCGCACAGCAAGTGCTTTTACCCATGAGCCCCTTTGCTGGCTCCTCCCTGTTTTCTGAAGCCTCAAACTCACTGTGAAGCCAAGGCCAACNTTGAGTGCTGGGGTTACAGGTNTGTACTACCATTGCTAGTGTTATCTTGTTTTCTGACCCTACTTTCTAATNGTTTGAAGCTGTGTGTTTTGTGGCTGGTCTGTCTGGTGGAGCTCCTTTCTTAGTTCTTGATGTTCATCTGTTAACTTTGTTGGTTCTCTGGGGAGATGACTCTGTGCCCTGCAAATAATGCCAGTTTTCACGTTTGTTTGGGTCATGGTCATATGTTTCCATTCTTGAAGGGGCCACCTGACTTTTCAGGGGACCTTTACTGACAAGTGTATTTGCTATGGGTGTTTCACAGTGTCCTATGGGAAGGCAAGCCAGGAGGAATCNTCCTCTTGACTTAATNTATAACAGCTGTGCCTGCNCTGAGAGCCTTATTACAGCTCTCTGGGTCCTCACCAGTGTTTGGGGAGCCAAGATGGAGGACAATTGCAGGAGCTTATGGAACCCCAGAAGAGGGCAGGGACCCCAGGATTGTCCCCTCTAATGAACAGTGACAGATCTGTGCCCCTGATGCCCTGTGACAGCTGAAAATATGGGGGGTCAGGGTCATAGTGAAGGGGGCAGAAAGCAGAAAGGGGCAAGGCTCAGAAATTGAACAGCTGATATGGTTCACTTAGGTTCCAAGAGCCATCTTGTTTGATAGTAACTGGTGACAAAATATAGTGTTGCTTTGGGAAAAACACCTGACTAGATTCCCTTGGTGACTCTGTCTGTCCACACTGAGGATGGGGGGGGGGTGGTAATCCTGTATTGAAAGAGTGGTCAGTGCCCTTGGATCTAGAGGGGAGATGAGAGGTAGGGACACAGTGTGTCCACACTGGCCCAGACTGCAGGTCATTAGGGGAGCTCCCAAAGCTATGCACTCAATACCTGCTGTGAAGGCAGTCTCTCTGGTACAGGTTTGGATGCTAGGGTTGGGGGTTACTCACCCCACAAACCAGCTTGTGGACACATCTTCTTCAAAGGGTGTGGTATTAGATGAGTTTCCAGAGAGAAGCATCCATATGGGCTGATTCAGTAAACCCTCTGCAGAGGGATCAGGATGGGGAGAAGTGGGAGAGTCAGCAGTATGAGGGGTGCTGCTGGGGCTGNGGGTGTAGTGGTGGAGGCAGCTTTCCCCAGATCAATGTGACATCATCTTACCATCCTTTTAGAAAAATATTACATACACACAAATATGTAATATATATATATATAAATGTATATATATATGTGTGTGTGTGTGTATGTGTGTGTGTGTCATGGCATGTTTGAGTAGGTCAGAGGACAACTTGCAGGAGTCAGTTCTCTCCTTCTATCATGTTGGGTCCCGGGGATCAAACTCAGGTTGTCAGACTTGGTGGCAGGCACCTTTACCAACTGAGTTCTCTCTCAGGGACTTTACCTTCTTAAGGCAGAGGGTATGACTTTCACTTATAAGCCAAGAGGTGGCATGGCCCCTGGACCCTGGAGTGCAGCCAGCTTGAGCTTTCCTGGGTGAAGGTTGTCTTTTGAGGAGTTGTAGTCTAAAGAGATGGCTTAAGCATGCCATAGGCTGTTGGTTNTAGCAGGAAATTAGATGCCCTCAGAGGCCCAGGCCCTACACAGAGATTATTGGCAGGTTTCNGTTGCAAGGGTGGTGGAGGAGTGCATCTGGAGGTGATTTGGAGTCTGGCCTGTGGCTTCCCAAACCTACCTGTCAGGGAGTACNCCTAAGATCCTCTATAGCTCAGTTCCTGGATTCAGGAGCATAGGATTGGTCCCTTTCTCTGATACACACACATGCTATCACACAGGGACACAAACTCATTGACTGGCTGGCCTCTCAGACTCCCCCATCCCATCCCTTAAGCCTGCAATATCCCTGGCCATCCCTAGCCCCGCTGGCTGTCCATGAGAGTGGTGTTAGCGACACGGTGGCCCTTGGCCAGAAGCAGCTCCCGCTGCATCTTCCTGTCGCCGCCACCAGGCTAAATATAACCTGACACTGCACAGCCCTGGGCTGCTCCTCCGGAGACAGCCTCTGCCTGGGGGGCGGACAGGGCCAACTGCAGCCTCAGCCTTCCTGCCCTCAGTGTGACTTTGGGCCCATTTTGGCACAGCTCCTTCTGCTTGGATTGGGGCAAGGGAGGTGACCAGGATGAGGGTGCTAGAGGTCACCTTCCCTGCAGGGACCTGCTACTCTGCCTCATTACAGCTCCAGATGCTTCTATAAGGCCATCTGTCACCTCATCTGGCACCCAGAGTAGGAATCACTTGTCCCTGTGGTACCCACAGAGAGCCTAAGTTCAGAGAGGTGGGTTTGTCTGCAGCCACATAGCAGATGTGAGGGAGGGCAAGGGTCCAGGTCTCCAGATTATTGGGGCTGAATACCTTAGTTTCCCAGAGCACAGCCATTGTTTTGTTTGTTTTATCTTGCTCTTTCTTGTCCACATGCCAAATTAGGGTCCTATTGAACACCTGGTTCAGTCAGAGTAGGCACCAGGGATATCTTCTTGGTCAGGTTGTCCCAAATGCTTCCCTTGTGCTGGCATGTGCAGTGAGACCATGGGGTGGTGGGGAAGCCATGAAGCCTGTTATTGTACAGGTGTGCCNGGTGAGATTCTGACCTCACCAACTTGCCCAAGGCTGCTCAGGTCATTGCAGGCCTCCTCTCCCCAACCTNCCATAGCTTCTGCTAAGGCAACCTGGGCCAGTGGTACCCTTAGGTGGGAAATTAGGTTTTGGCGCACTGGATGGGTGCCTGACCTAGGTGAGTGAGGATACTAGGCAGGGTAATGTTACTCCAAAGTGATCCCCTTAGTGTGACCTGGCACCAAACGCAAGCAAATCAGGGTTTGTAGTCTGAATGGGACATTTTCTGCTATCAGAATGAGCTGAACCTGCTGCACCAGGGTTCCTCCCATTGCCTCCTCTCTTAGTGACCTACTGAGCAGCATGACCTCTGAAGGCTGTTGGGAGACTAGCTGGCCTGGGGCATCAAGACAAAAGGCTCAACCACTTTCTATAAGTATATAGTTTCTAGCATGCCTGCCAACCCTGTCCTTATTTCTATCCTGGGGCGGGGTCAAGGACAGGCCTAAAGTGGGCAGGGAGGCCTTGTCACCCAAAATGGGGGCTCTAAAGCCTGGCTGGAGCTGGGAGGAAAGGGCATGTTTTGGTATTAGTCACTTAAATCAGACTATTTCAGGGGCCAGTTGCTAAGGTCCATCTTTCTTCTGAGTGTGCAGAGCTCTCTTTCGGCCAGGCTCCAAGCCTGCTGTATACTATGCCATTTCATCCAGACTTTGGCCCTGTGGAGTAGGTGTGATCAACCTTGTATGACAGACAAGCGNTCTGTAAGGTGACTGGCCCACAGCTTGTGCCACCTCCTTTTTGAGAAAAGAGGATGAGGTTCCCTGCTTGTCCCCTTTCAGCATACCCCAGTCCCATCCTTTCTGGAATGCTCCCAGAGCTGTCTGTCTCTTGAATGTGGGCACTGCCTGCCACAGAGTGGTGCTGGGTGGAACTGCAGCCTTGGCTAGCTCTGGCCCCAGGGGCCCGCCTTGAGGCTGCCTCTTCCTTGGATGAGCTGGATCACTGGTGGGATCTCAAGTGGGAGCAGGGGAGGAACAGAATAGTGTCTGGGATCCTGAGGCTGCAGAGAAGCTAGGTAGATAGGCTTCCTGAGGACAGCCCAGCCACTGGGAAGCTGACTGCCTAAGCTGACCACAAGCTATCTGTTCTGTGCTAGTACCTAGCTTCAGCCACCTGTGGGCCCTGCCCCCAGACTGGCTATCCTTCTTTTACCCTCAGGAACCCCCTTCATACTTCTAGCCAACTACAGGGTGGGGTCCTATGGGCCCCTNGTGAAAGAGCTGGGATTGGAGACATGTTAGGTCACATGAGACTTGGCCAACTAGGCAAGTGAGATGGTACCCGAAGAGCCCAGGCAGGCTTAGTCCTTCAGCTTTCTTCTTTTCCATGCACGGTACCTCCAATCTCTGTTTCCCTCAGTGATCAGATAGGACTGGGGGTGGGAGGTGTCACATTTTTGGAACAGCCAGGNCTTTGACAGGATATTTGAAAAGAAAAATTCCTTGAATATCAACAAGGGAGGAGTGTCAGGGTTCCATGTCTGTGTCTGGAAGTGGGAAGCAGGCTTGTCCTGTGAGAGGGGCATATCTTGATGTTTCTCAGAAGAATTAAAAACAATTATTTTGAGATTCAGGGACCTGTGATCANCATCTGAGATGCCAAGATCTGAAGTAGCCCTCTGAGAAGTAGGCTGTGCAGTTTCTCTTGCTGAATAGTTACGGCTGAAGTGGGGATAACACTGAAGAGTGCTAAAGTCTCCAGGTCAGAATTTCTTGGCCCCTTTTAGGGACAGAGCCCTTAAGTCATCTGGAAGAGTCAGAGTCATCTTGGCTCTAGACTCCAGGCTTCTTTGATACATGTCCTGGTGAGCATAGTGGCTTGGGGCCTAGATCTCTGGGGCTCTTGGAGGTAGGTGCTGGGGTCTCCCAGGGCATGATATCTTGGTCTCCTGCCTCTCTATAGTCCTGAGGAGGCCAGATCCTGCTCAGGCCGCTGCCGGCCATCACCATATTAGGGCATAAACTCCAGGCTGTCTGTCTGGGTGCCAAACGGCCTCCAGCTGGGCCCAGGCCACCCCCCCCCCATGCAGCTTCAACACTACAGCTGTGTGTCAGAGGCCGGAGGTCAGGGGACAAGAGCAGCTGCTAAAGGGACACCTAGGCAGAGCTCCTGAGCTCAGGGCCCTCGGGTAGGGGCAGGAGGGCCCTGGCTATGGTGAGTGCAGGGTTCTTGGGTGGGGCAGAGAGCTCTTGACTGGCTCCTCCTGGGTTTTGCCCTCACCTCTGTGCTGGTTTGTCAAGTGGGTTTTGGAGGCTCCCATTTCACTGGAGAAGCCACAGCTGCTAGAATCACTTGTCTGCTGTGGTCTCAGTCACCTACCTAGCATGTCTGCACTGTGGTTGGCCAGTGTCTCCAAGAGCCAGTCCCTTCACAGCTGGCTGGCTTAGCCACAGCTCGCACTGCTCTGCATCTTTGGTACTCACCCNTCAGGCCTGGCTGACAGGCATCAAGTGAGTTCCAGGTTCCATTCTTCCCTTGACTCCAGTCACCACCCCTCCTGTACACCTGGGCCAGGGATCAGGGTAAGAGGGAGGGACAGATTGTAGAGACCAGCCTAGGGAGGGTCCAGGATATAGAGGTAAGGGAGGCAGAAGCTGGGGTGATAGGGTCTTCTGAGACCACGTGACTCTTCACTTCTTTCCCAACNTCTTTCTTCCTGATTTCCTCTTCCATCTCACTATTGCTGTACCACTGACACCACGGTCCATCTCTGGCTTCCAGCGCACCTTAGTTATTCTAGGTGTTGGGCCCTTCAGAAGGGATGTGACCACTGGGAGGCAGAGAAGCCAGATGAGCAGAGGGAAAGCTGTGGTGATGACAGACAGGAGATGATGACCTGTCTGGGTTCCTGTGAGAGGGCCAGGATGTCATTGTGCCTTTCTGATTCATCAAGGAGGGCTTCCTGCAGTGGGGCTCTTAGCTTGACCCTGGCAGGGGCACTCACGCTGAGTGCACCTCAGTTCAGAAATCAGCATGGAAGGCATTGGACTGTGTGTTCCTCAGAGAGCCCAAGGGACTCTGGGGGAAGGGGAGGAGTCGTCAAGAACAAGAAGATGAAGAAAGACATCAGTGTTTCTGAGACTCTGGTAAAGGATCAGGGNTCTTGGTTTCTGCATGTCTCAGCCCAGGACTTCCATGGCTCGGAAGACTGTATGCTTGGAAACTGTGGCAGTCCCAAAATGCTGTAAAGTTTTTGAAAGTCTTGATTTCAATTTGCATACTTATCTTGTGGATCTACACAATGTCTGGGAACTACTAAAGAGAACAGAGGCAAGGCAGATATTGTAACCAACCATCTAGTGTTCACATGCCGGGACTTGCTCATACGAGTTTGAGTGATTGCCGCTCCATTCTACAGGTGAGGAAAATGAGGCACAGGGATGTTGAATGNTTTTTTTTTTAATGTATATATCATTTAGCAGCAGAGCTGCGACTGGAGCCCAGAGATTCTGGACTAAAGCATGGGGGCCTGCCCTTTGAAAGAGGGAAAAGCAAAGGCACATTGAAAAGATGGGGATACAGATGAAAACACAGAAGAAGAAAGGATCACAAGCTAGAGAGAGAAGGTGAAAATAGGGAAAGAGGGCGGAGAAATGAGATAGGCAATGAGTTGAACAGAGTGAGGGAAGAAATGCAGACTGGCTGGCACTCTGGCACAGCCAGGTGCAGGATCAGGCTGGGGCAGGAATCGTAGGTGTGGGCTCTGGGGGTGTGGTGGAAGTGGATGGGCCCTTTTGGGTTCAGAGGTCCTTCCTGGTCACTTTGTGTCCTACCCATGTCGGGGAGAAGGATCTAGTGTCACCATGGTCCCTGCCTTCCCTACTCTGCAGGGAGCTGCTTCCTGTGTCTGGTGGATGTGGTACCCGTGAAGAATGAGGATGGAGCTGTCATCATGTTCATCCTCAACTTTGAAGTAGTGATGGAAAAGGACATGGTAGGGTCCCCAGCTCGTGACACCAATCACAGGGGGGCCCCCACCGGCTGGCTAGCCTCTGGTAAGTGCAGCCAACTCCTGAGCCAGATCAGGAGTCTTGTTTCCCTGAGCTGCCCACGACCTTTGTTCTGTGGGAAGGGAGGTAGTATGTATGTGTGAGGGTGCGAGGAACAAGGAGTGATCTGGTCTATACCACCTGGACCAGGGTGGACAAGCACCCATGCAGCAGCAGGGCCTAAAGTCACAGGTCCTTCAGGCAGACACACGTTTTCCAGCCTTGCCTCCTGGTTCCCCCACCTAGCACCCTGGAGGAATAATGGGTGCTTGCTTAAGCAGCACTAGCCATCGGCTCATTAGAAAGCTCTGTCTCATAGACCCAGCTCTTCTGTGGTCTGGCCAAGTCCCAAGAGTGGAGGTTAATGGAGGAGAGGATGGGAAGGCATGCTGGCCTTGGCTGTAAACATTTCTCCTGGTTGGCCCAAAGGTTCAGATCCTCTGCTTTACCCGGGTGACATTTTTTGGGTTTAATTAAAACACCTCTTGGGTTTTAATGATACCAGCCCTATGGATGCCAGCTGCTGGGTGGCAGGGTGTGGGAGAGAGCCTTTGGCATCACTTCCCATTCACCGTGTGACCTTTAGTGACCCACCCAAGGCATAGATCAATCTCTGAATATGTTACTGTCCCAACCAGTGCAATTGTGGAGTCACGGAGAATTCATGGAATCTGCCTTAAGGGTGGTGGTAAAGGGGAGTTGCTGACTACTTTTAGATAGCATTGTCTGGGTTTGGGGAATCAAGCACTGTGTATGGAGTGGAGTATGGACCTTCCACTATCGGGGTCTCCAGTTCTTTTTAGTCAACCCTCACTCTATAGGCCTCCCTTTCCCCNCAGGTCGAGCCAAGACTTTCCGCTTGAAGCTGCCTGCCTTGTTGGCGCTGACTGCCAGGGAATCATCCGTGCGGACAGGAAGCATGGGCAGTGCTGGAGCCCCTGGGGCAGTGGTGGTGGATGTGGATCTAACGCCTGCAGCACCCAGCAGTGAGTCCCTGGCCCTGGATGAGGTGTCTGCCATGGACAACCATGTGGCAGGGCTTGGGCCTGCAGAAGAGAGGCGTGCTCTGGTGGGCCCCGGGTCTGCTTCACCAGTGGCCAGTGTCCGAGGCCCTCACCCATCACCAAGAGCTCAAAGTCTCAACCCTGATGCCTCAGGTTCCAGCTGCAGCCTGGCCCGGACACGCTCCCGAGAGAGTTGCGCTAGTGTGCGCCGGGCATCCTCGGCCGATGACATTGAGGCAATGCGGGCTGGGGCACTGCCCCCTCCACCCCGTCATGCTAGCACCGGTGAGGGCTCAGGCCTGGGGGACCCTGCTTCAGCCCCTTGCTTCCTGCCTGTCTGCCCAGCCTTCCCTGTCCCAGGCCCACCATTTCCTCTGTCTCCTACCTCTTAGGTGCCTGGGTGTCTGGGAGATGGAAGTCCCATTAAGTACTTATTTAATCTCATTAAGTGGCCTTTTACTCTATTAAATACTCATTCATCCCATTCCATTCTTATACTCACAGAGCCCTTGCTGGCCCAAGGGGCTGGCTGTCCCAGGACATCCTGGAACAGGGATGGTCATGGAACTGGAAAGAGACAAGAGAGATTTAGAGGCTCCTGACACTATCTGATCCTCTCTCCTGCCTTTCCCCTCATGGTGGCATGCATGCTTCCTTAAAGTGCAAAAAGGGGCCGGCCCTTGTTTGTTTCCCTGGGTCTCCTGAGCTACCCCAGTGCTTACTACCCCACCCCCTTGGCCCTTGCCAGGTAGAGTTTGGTCTCACTGTAGTCTTTGTGTCAATGGCCTGGCTTCCCATCAGCCCCTCGCCTGTCCATCTGACCAAGCTTTGTCTCTCCATCCCAGGGGCCATGCACCCCCTGCGCAGTGGCCTGCTTAACTCCACCTCAGACTCGGACCTCGTGCGCTACCGCACCATTAGCAAGATCCCCCAAATCACCCTCAACTTCGTGGACCTCAAAGGCGACCCTTTCCTGGCTTCACCCACCAGTGACCGGGAAATTATAGCTCCCAAGATAAAAGAGAGGACCCATAATGTCACTGAGAAGGTCACCCAGGTAGGTGTCCAAGTGCATGGTTCTCTGCTCACCTTGGAGGAGTTGGAATTGGTGAAGAGGGCCAAGGTTGTGGGGGTTGAAGGGCTAATCAGTAAGGAAAGCTGTTCTGAGGGCTGGTGGGGAAAATGTCTGAACTGGCATACAAGAAGGAAGAGTTAGAGAGGAGGAGGCTTGTAGAGAAAGGCTGGTGGGCAGGAAGGGAGGAGACTTAAAATGGGCAGGTGTGGGTGACCAATGGATGGGGTGTGGACGCCAGGTGCTTGAAAGTAGGACACTGGGAGGCCATGGTAGGTNAGAGAAGGCAGCCAGAGGGATGGGAAGGATGTATGTGAGGGGATTATTGGGGCAACAGGAGAAGGCCTCAGTTAGAAAGGACCACACAAGTCAAGGTCAGGAAGGCCTTGATTCTTTTAGGTCAAGGTGGTGGTACCTGGTGGCCTAGGAGTGCCCGTCATGTCCCCCCTAGTGTGGGAGAGTAGGATTTCTTTCTTGTGTTGGTGGGGAGTGCTGGTGATGGGTATAAAACTGTCAAGGGATCAAGTCCCTGTATCCTTGCCCAGAGATACAGGGCTTTTGATTTCTGTGCTTTAGGGCTGCTCTGGTCTTCTTGTCTCTCCTAGCAGTGAGGTGGGTTACAGTTCTAAAACACGGCTCCTCCTCTCTAAGATGGGAAGTAGTGGTGAGGTCTTAGTAGTGAGAATCCCGGGAGAGGAGGAGACTGTTGTTCTAAGCTGTGCTTGCCCATAGCAGCTGCCCCATGAGGGAGCTACCCAGCCCTGGGCTCCCTTGGCCAGCCTTCTGGCCGTACTCCCATGCCTCTGGCTCTCTGGGTTCTTGCCAGGTCTCCAGCCCCTTTGCCTTGCCTTCAGAACATGCCCCTCACCCCATAGTCTTTATCTGGTTCACCCTTCTCCCTCTCGGGTTCCTTCCTCTCTCTTCCTACCTGGGGGCCTGGCATCTGCCCTGCTCCCTCCTAGACCCAAAGTGCGAGAGCCTACGGTGTGTGGGTTTCTGCCTATCCGTCTATGTGACTGTGTGTGGTGCCCCTGCCAGTCACCTGGCGTCTCTCCATCTCTGGGTGTCTCTGCCTGACTCTGGCTGGCTTGGCACTGGACTGGCGGGGCGGGGGTGTTGGGGAGACCATTAATCTGCGGTGACAGGCCAGGCTGCCGGGTAGAGGGGGAGGGGCTAGGGCTGCGGGAGCGGCTGCAGCAGGAGCCTAGAGCCTGTCTCTTATACACATCTAGATGTGTATAAGAGACAGGTGGGGGTGGGAACCTGGGAGGAGGAGGGGCCGGCCGGCAGAGGAGCTGCGGTTCCCACCGCGGCTGCTGGGCTGGCGGCAGGCAGGCAGAGCACAGCACCCTGGTAGCGGGGGGCCCACACCAAGGGGCCATGTGCAGCAAGAACCAAGCAGGCAGCTGTCCATACTCACTGCTCAGGTGACCCCAGCCCCAGGGCCTAGCCCAGTCATTCTGGCTTCATGCCAGAGGCGGTCGTGGCTGCCCGTCGGCCAGCCTTGGGCTGGCAGCCTGGGCTGGGACTGCTGCTGGGGCACAAGTGAGGCACTGGTGGGGCCATGGGGCCCTAGAGCAGTCAGGCTGGGGGGAGCCAAGTCCTCCATGGCGGTCCCAGCAGGGAAGGAGAGCAGGACAGGGGCTCTGCAGCCCAGGGCCCAGAAAGGCCGGGTGAGGCGGGCAGTGCGCATCTCCAGCCTGGTGGCCCAAGAGGTAGGTGATCCCCTCAGCACCCTATCCTTTTCTTGGGCTGGGACACTGAGGCAGGTGGGGGGTGTGGCCCAGAGGGATCTGGCTGCAGTTGGGGAAAGGGCTTCCGAGAAGCAGGACGGACTGGGAGCCCCATGTTCTTCAGTGTGGCCCATCACTGCGCTCCTCATTGCTCTTCTCCTTGGCGGCTGGCTAGGTTCCCAGGGTTTCCCTTGCCTTGGCAACCCCTTTCCTATGGCTTCTGTGGTCCACAGTCTTCTCGTTCATAATATAAAGGGAAGAGAGAGATATCAGGAAGCGGATAGGTATCCAGAGAGGATGGTGGGAGATGAAAGGAGACAAAGAACCATCAGGCCTCAGGTAGACCTGACACAGGTGCTGGGGCTCCCTCACTCTGGGACTTCGTGGTGAGCATTGGAGGCTTGGCTTCTCCTGGGGCTTCTGGAGGCTGGAGTCTCAGGAGAGTAGGGGTCAGAGGCTGCTTGATGGGTAGTGAGGGCAGACTGAACTGAGGCATGGCTCGCCTCGTTAGAGCATCCTGGGCTGTTGTCCCTTTGGCGGGAGCCACCTCTCTTCCCTACTGGCTCTCCTGCTTTAGAACCTGGAGGTGACTCTGGGTGATTCTGAGACTCCCACCCCTGCCACTATCATTGCTGCCCCTGACTCCCTCTGTCTGGGCTCATGTGCTCCTCCCCACTGGGGAACAGGCACAGGTAGAGTTTTCCTTCCCAAGGTGAAGAGCCAAGGTTGAGTCAGTCTTCCGGAGGAGAGCAGATCACAGGGATTATAGACCTGGCCTAAGGCCACGTGGTATGCCAGTGGTTTCAGAGATAGGACTGGGTAGATGGAGTTAGCAGGTTTGGACCTTGTACCTCAGACTTGCTGTATATATGAATGCAAATGTGTACTGTGTGGGCAGACCTGGGGGACAGGGTCACTGCTGCCTGGGGTGGTCCAGCATAGTTCCCCAGGCCTGACCACTCAGGCACAGAGAAGGGTCCTATGGAGTGACAGCTACCTCCTTTTGTCCCTTGTCTGTGGGGTCCTAGCCTGTTCTTTTTTGATGCTTGAGAGATCACTAACCTCATGTGCATTGACCCTCTATTTTAATGAGCAAGCCCTCAGGCTGAAGGCAGGGCAGACCTGGGGTCCTCCTCTGACCTGGGCCCTGGTGCTCATTCCCACCCCATCTGGTTTTTCTAAAGTCTTTGTCCATCTTGGGTGGCCAGATTCCTCCCCAAGACCCATCTTTCTTACTGGTTCCTTTCCCTAAGATGTTCTCTAAACAGCCCACCTATGCAGATGGGCTTAGGGGATTCCCACTTGAGTTTGAATGAGAGTCTTNGGGACTTCAGTGAGCTCAGAGGCCCAAGGCTGTGGGATTCTGTGCTTTGGGGACAGAGCTAAAAACTCTGGGGATGGGGAAGGCCTAGGGTCTGGTTGCAAGGATGGCAGGGTCCAGGCTAGAGGGACTTGGTGGGGGGGATTCTGGCTGAGTCAGATACCTACCAGGGGATTCTAAGGGATGGGTGGGCATGGGGGCTTCTGACACCTGAGAAAGCTAGTTCTCCCTAGTTTGGTTTGAGGGGAGAGTGCTGGATGTGCTTGTTGCCCCCTGTCCCTATGGTGGGCCATCTCTGCCTGTTGAGGAGCATGTGCTTTCCCCTTGTCTGAAAATGGGGTTCAGGCCAAGTGTGCACCTTTGAGCCATCCTGGGTATACATCTCTCTGTATACTTGAGGTGCAGGGTTCTCAGGGTTGGGCTCTGTCCCCTGGGTCCCTTTGTAAGAGTATGGGAGGCTTCTCTGGGATGGGGTGGAGAGGGACCTGAGTGAGAAAGAGAAGCAGCAGGGAAAGGGCTTCTCCCCTCAGGGAGGCCAAGGGACCTGAGAATGGTGGCTGGTGTCCTTGGACCAGTGGTATGAAGTGAGGCTGTGAGGGACCTGCAATGACTATTCCATGTGTTGGGACTCTGGCTCCTGGGCTCACTGCCCAGCTGAGAACTGCAGTCCTTGGAACACATTCTGGACTGAGACAGGGGCATGTGTGTGTTGGTTTTGGGGCTGTGGGGCAAGATTGTATGGTGCAAGTTGCATGGTCCAAGGATCTGGCCTGCTTTGCTGGTGGGAAACAATATTAGGACTTCCGGCATGATGACCTAAGTTCAAGTATTTTGGGTGTTGTCAGAACTGTTTGGAGCCAGCCAGGATGTCCCCCTGCTGGGTGGCATTCTGGGAACTGTAGTGCCTCGGTCTGACGGTAGTCAGTTGCTATGGCTACTTGGCTGAAGGATGAGCATTCTGATGGAAATGTGCTCTACTTGGCCACAGTAAGGATGACACCAGCTTCTGCTCTGAAGTTCCATGACCCTCCCTCATCATCCACCTCTGCCCTCCCTGTCTAGGTCCTGTCCTTGGGAGCTGATGTGCTGCCTGAGTATAAGCTGCAGGCCCCAAGAATCCACCGCTGGACCATCCTGCACTACAGTCCCTTCAAGGCTGTGTGGGACTGGCTCATTCTGCTGCTGGTCATCTACACGGCCGTCTTCACACCCTACTCAGCTGCCTTCCTGCTGAAGGAGACTGAAGATGGGTCCCAAGCCCCTGACTGTGGCTACGCCTGCCAGCCTCTGGCTGTGGTGGACCTCATCGTGGACATAATGTTCATTGTGGACATCCTCATCAATTTCCGCACCACCTACGTCAACGCCAATGAAGAGGTGGTCAGTCATCCTGGCCGCATCGCTGTCCACTACTTCAAGGGCTGGTTCCTCATTGACATGGTGGCCGCCATCCCTTTCGACCTGCTCATCTTTGGCTCTGGCTCTGAGGAGGTGGGCTTAGATGGAGGCAGCCAGGAGAAAAGAGCCAGGAGGGGGTAGGGTGAAGGGTAATAGAGGGGGATACTGTACAGGAAAGGAGGGTCCCTAACAGATCCATGCTTGTTCACCTACAGGGTCATAAGGAGCTGGAAGGAGCTCTTTTTT
>LZPO01027395.1:129327-147152 GCA_001675575.1 Neotoma lepida | reverse complement strand
CTACCAAAGTGGGGGATATGATTTTCTAACTTACACAAAAGTGCCCTCAAAAGCTAGTTAGAATTCTGGCCTAGCACCTTGAGGTGACTCTTGGCCCTTCTGGAGCCCATGTCTCCTCATTCTCATCATGGAGACCCTTACTACTTCGTCTTAAAGCTGGCACATAGAATAACAACACACGTGCTAGGAGCAGTGTGGGAGGCACTTTATGCCAGGTGGCTTTCATTATCAGGGGGAGCTTCCAGGAAGAAGTCTTTTATGGTGTCACCTCTGTACCCTCAGCTACAGTGCGCCGTACTCATGTGCCCTCACCCTGAACATGCTCCCTCCTCTAGCTGATCGGGCTGCTGAAAACTGCGAGGCTGCTGCGGCTGGTGCGTGTGGCTCGGAAGCTGGACCGCTACTCGGAGTATGGGGCAGCGGTGCTCTTCCTGCTCATGTGCACCTTCGCGCTCATTGCGCACTGGTTGGCCTGCATCTGGTACGCCATTGGCAACATGGAACAGCCTCACATGAACTCACGCATTGGCTGGCTGCACAACTTGGGCGACCAGATCGGCAAGCCGTACAACAGCAGCGGCCTNGGAGGCCCCTCCATCAAGGACAAGTATGTTACAGCACTCTACTTCACCTTCAGCAGCCTCACCAGCGTGGGCTTCGGCAATGTGTCCCCCAACACCAACTCGGAGAAGATCTTCTCCATCTGCGTCATGCTCATTGGCTGTGAGTGCGTCCTGGAGGCGGGCGGGGGGCGGAGCCATGACTGGGTAATGATAGTGCAAGTCTTAAGATGGAGCAAAGTGGCTATCGGAGCTCCCTGCCCCGCCCCCTCCTCTTCCCCTCCTAGAGTCCTGGGCTCACAATATAGTTTGGAGGCTGGGACACCAGGGCAGGAAATGCTGAAGGTTGGCGTGTGTTTGAGCATGTGTATGTCCACTCTCAGACTGAGACGTGACCGGACCGCGAGTGTCGTTGACCTGGTGCGGGGCCTGAGCAGAGGGTCCCCGTGGGCGGGCGGGGTCCCTGCGGATGCTGACGGCCCCACTCACCCACGCCCTCAGCCCTCATGTATGCCAGCATCTTCGGCAACGTGTCCGCCATCATCCAGCGGCTGTACTCGGGCACGGCCCGCTACCACACACAGATGCTCCGGGTGCGGGAGTTTATCCGCTTCCACCAGATTCCTAATCCACTACGCCAGCGCCTCGAGGAGTACTTCCAGCACGCCTGGTCCTACACCAACGGCATCGACATGAACGCGGTGAGGCACCAATGGGTGCAGGGCACCCTCGTGGTGCATCCAGCATGCCTCAGATGGTTGTAGTTAGTACTGAGGAACCTTAGAGTTACATGGGCTACTGATCCGTGAAACTCCTTCATCTGGAGTTTTCCCGCTGGGAGAGGCCAGGTCCTTCACACACCCCACTACAGCTGGAGGTGGGGAATCAATTGCTGCACTTCCAGATAAGAACTTGTTCAGGGTGGGGACCCAGGTACTGAGGGAGTTCTGGGCTCCCAAGGTTTTGCCGAGCATCCTCCGCAGAGGATGGAATTGGGAGGAGCAGGTTTTCCCTGAGCCAGAGGTGTGAGGCAGTGGACTGGTGTTTAGGCTGAGTCCCAAGACAGTGTTCTGAACCGCCCCCATTTCTAGGTGCTGAAGGGCTTCCCTGAGTGCCTGCAGGCTGACATCTGCTTACATCTCAACCGCTCACTGCTGCAGCACTGCAAGCCCTTCAGAGGGGCCACTAAAGGCTGCCTGCGGGCCCTGGCCATGAAGTTCAAGACCACACATGCACCACCAGGGGACACATTGGTGCACGCAGGGGACCTGCTTACCGCCCTCTACTTCATCTCCAGGGGCTCCATCGAGATCCTGCGGGGTGATGTCGTGGTGGCCATCTTGGGTATGGGGTGGGGATGCCCACTGAAACCCAGAGAGACCTGAACCCAATGAATACACTGGGGGTGTGGGATTGCTGGCAGGATTCTTGGGTTCTTGTAATTCACCTGAGGGTNGGCNGTCAAGGNGGGCAACAGAGAGGAGCCCTATAGGACATGGGGCTGTTGGCCTGAGCTTGAGGAAACTTTAGGATCTTCCCATAGGCAGGCACCTACTGTTTCCTTAAAGTNGAATGTCATCTGGTAGTGGAGTGGGAGTACTCAGCTGGAGACAGCGCATCCAGGTTCACTAAGTACACGGTTCCCTGAAGTTTCATGCAACATAACATGTCCAGAGGGAGTCTTGTTCCCTTCCTGTCCCCCACCTATGGCCACTGTGTGTGTGGCCTGTGCTCGGACACTGGAGACTTCTTGTCCTCCCAATGCCCTTTCTGTGGTCCTGTAAGCATCAGCCTCTTGGCCAATCACAGTAGGACATTTTAGATTTTTATTTCACAGTTTGGCTCAAACATGTCTACCACTCCACAAACCTACTCCCTTCCCAGATGAATCAAGCGTTCCTACACATGTGTGTATATTTTGGTCTTCTGTGCTTGGCTGTGCTAAGCTATGCTGTCCTGTTTTCATTCAGTAAAACAATACTGATTTTGATTAATTACCGTGTTGTCATTTGTAGTTTGAAGACCATCGTTTATAGGGCACTGCAGTTGGTTAGGAGGGTATTTGAGGGTAGAAGTAGGGTTATCCCAAGGAAGTCATGGCTATAGAGCTGGAGCATTCTGGGTGGTTTCTTCTGGTTGAATAGTTGCTGAGAGACTCCAAATCCCTGGTCCCTCCTGCTGTCACCTTTGGCCACTGGTGCTGCCCCCATCTACTGAGAACCCTGGCAACATGGGTTGGCTCATGCTTCCTTGGCTGTGTGGCTGGCAACTGGATGATTGGAGATGCCCCTGTCCAGGGTGGAAATGACCCAAAGGAGGGTACCTGCTATTGTCCATGCTGGTGCCATGGGCTGAAGTCTTTGTCTTCTCCATGGTCTCCAGGGAAGAATGACATCTTTGGGGAACCTCTGAACCTGTATGCACGTCCTGGAAAGTCCAATGGGGACGTGAGGGCCCTTACCTACTGTGATTTGCACAAGATCCATCGTGATGACCTGCTGGAGGTGTTGGACATGTACCCTGAGTTCTCAGATCATTTTTGGTCTAGCTTGGAGATCACCTTCAACCTTCGAGATGTGAGTGGGCCATCCTGAGCTGGCTTCATCCCCAGGAGAGCTACTTCTTGTTGGGTGGCTGCCCCTTCACTGTGTGACTTTGAATATGCAGCTTCTTTGTCTGTTTCTCTGCCTGTCAAGTGGCATCACAGTCAAATCAGGCTCTGAAAGTCCCAACTTCAGCTTGTTCAGGGATATCAACAGAAGGGGAAGATTCTTCCCTCCAGCCCCAAAGACCCAGCCCTACTTCTCTGTGTTAATGAAGGGGTGCAGCTGGCTCCCCGACAGCCAGGTAGGGTGCACCAAAGGGCCCTGACTCTGCTCTTGGTTGCAGACCAACATGATTCCAGGCTCCCCTGGCAGCGCAGAACTAGAGAGCGGCTTTAACAGGCAACGCAAGCGCAAGCTGTCATTCCGCAGGCGCACGGACAAGGGTGAGGTGGCTAAGGGGAGGGCAGAGGGGAGTGAGGGCAGGGTCAGGCTGTGCAGGCTCCAGCCCCTGTCCAGCAGACTGGTGTGTAGTCCTCAAGGGCACTCCCCCTCCACGCCTCCCTTCTGCTGTCCAAATGCTGTCATCTTTTCATGACATGTTTGGACCGTCCTCTCCTTTGGGAAGACCTTTCCTACCTTCTAGGACAAAGGCTGGGCCTTTGGTCTTCATTAGGCCTGAGTGTTGCCTGGCAGGCCTTGACCCTTTAAAAAGAGGAGGGGGGAGGTGGGAGGGAGCACAAGAACAATGGAGCATGAGGGGCGGGCTACAGAGACCCAGAAATCTGGAAATCAGCAGTGCCCCTTCGGGTGCTGATCAGCCAGGTTGTGGCAGGGGCGGTCTCAGGCAGGTTGAGAGCAGGAAGAAGATAAAACAACTGGAGATACACCCTGCTCCTTTCCAGGCTAGCTCAGCCCCGCCCCCCATCCCTTCCCTGTTCTCCCTTCTCTCTGAGGTATGTTCTCTGTTTCCCACAGACACAGAGCAGCCGGGGGAGGTGTCAGCCTTGGGGCAAGGCCCTGCCCGAGTTGGGGCAGGGCCGAGTTGCCGGGGGCAGCCGGGAGGGCCATGGGGGGAGAGCCCATCCAGCGGCCCCTCCAGCCCAGAGAGCAGTGAGGATGAGGGCCCAGGTCGCAGCTCCAGCCCCCTCCGCCTGGTGCCCTTCTCCAGCCCCAGGCCCCCTGGAGACCCTCCAGGTGGGGAGCCTTTGACGGAGGATGGGGAGAAAAGCAGTGACACCTGTAACCCCTTGTCAGGTAGGGCCTGGGCTGGGGGGGAGGGGTGAGTGTGGGGCATGAGCAGGGGCTTGTCTTTCTTCCTGGGTCTCACACACCCTCTCTGGCTCCAGGTGCCTTCTCTGGGGTGTCCAATATTTTCAGCTTTTGGGGTGATAGTCGGGGGCGCCAGTACCAGGAGCTGCCTCGATGCCCTGCCCCAGCCCCTAGCCTCCTCAACATCCCCTTGTCTAGCCCTGGTCGGCGTTCTCGGAGCGATGTGGAGAGCAGGTTGGATGCACTCCAGAGGCAGCTGAACAGGTGAAGGGGGTGGCCCAGAGAAGTGGGGCACAGGGCAGGCTGCACTGTGGGAGAACTTGGGTCTTTTCTGGGCTTCTGGTAGTGTTTTAGGGATGCTTGGTCTAGGCCTGTTTGTGCCAGGCAGCTGGATCCTGGCCTTCCTCAGCTAGGTGAAGAGGGAGCCTAGAGGTGACCAGCTGTCTCCACTTCCCTGAGTGCTCTCCTTTCTTCTTGCCCCAGGCTGGAAACCCGCCTAAGTGCAGACATGGCCACTGTCCTACAGCTGCTACAGAGGCAAATGACACTGGTCCCTCCTGCATACAGTGCTGTGACCACCCCTGGGCCTGGCCCCACTTCCACATCCCCTTTGTTGCCTGTTGGTCCCATCCCCACTCTTACCCTGGACTCGCTTTCTCAGGTACATTCTGGAGCCCACCCCCAACCCCCAGCCCTGCCCTTTCTACCCTAGCACCACCCAACAACCGCTTTGGTACCTCTCAGCTGGGCATGAAATGTGGTGTCTTCACCCTCCCCTATCCTCTTCTACCTGTTCCCTACTTTCCTCCTACCTTTGTGCTCAGGAGCAATGCTTGAGAGGACTGGAGCCAGGGAACCTGCCAGCAGAGTGGCCTAAGGGCCAGATGTAAACACAGTGTCTTAGCCTAGGACTTTGGGTGTAGATGCTGCCTGCTAGTGTGCCTCAGGATAGCATCCTTGTCCTTGCTGTGGTTACACTCCCATAGCCTTGCTGCTCTCATCTTGGCTCTCACTCTAGCGGTGTTACAGCACTGTCCTGAAGGCTGCTGGCATTTCCAGGGTGCCAAAGTCAAGACTGAGATACAACCTCCTTGATCTACATCTCTTCTCTTTGAGTAGCCTCTTGAGGGACAGCTGAAGCTGGGTCTCTTATGCCAGCTCCAGCTGTGAAGGGTGCTTTGGGGGGGGCTCCTGTGGCTCCCAGAGGTGGCCTGGGCTCTACTCCCCATCCCCTGGCACTGCCCCCCTCCCATGTGCTGTTTGCTCCTGTTTGCAGACACCAGGGCCCACGTCAGCAAATGTGCCAGTCTCCCGTCACAGCCCCCCCCGCAGGGATCTCACCAGTAGACACGTCAGCACCCACAAAGTCCCCCCTGCCTGCCCTGGCGCTCTTCCTGGCCTCAGACGCCTGGCTGTTGGCCCACTGTTGTTTCCAGGGCCCTAGGGTTCTTTGGAGAATTACAAGAAGGCACCTTGCCTCTCTTTGTCCCAGCTCCCATCCCAAAGCAGGGACTTCTTATTCCATTTGGGGTTTATCACCAGCTGCCCTGCCACATTNCCTAGGGAAGGGGAGGCCTTGGACTCTTCCCTGGGTCCAGAGCAAGGTCTTTTGTCAGGGTGGCTCTACAGTGGTTCTCAGCTCCAAAGGTGCATTTCTTTACTTCCAATTGCAGTCCTTCTTGTCCCCTCAAGTCCCTGCTCTGCCCACCTAACCCTCCTCTTTGACTTCAGCTTTCCTGTCTTTGATTTCCACACCCCCTTTCTCCTTCCCCACAGTTTTTCCTGTTTGCTTATGCTCTGTGTTCTTTGTAGGTTTCCCANTTCATGGCGTTCGAGGAGCTTCCTGCAGGAGCCCCAGAGCTCCCCCAAGACGGCCCCACTCGACGCCTGTCCCTGCCCGGCCAGCTGGGGGCCCTCACTTCCCAGCCCCTGCACAGACATGGCTCAGACCCAGGCAGTTAGTGATGCTGCCCAGTGTGGACACATGGCTCACCCAGGGTTCAGGGCATTACCTGACCTCTTGGAGACCCTGGTTTGGAGGGGAGAACAGTGCAGGAGCAGCTTCTCCCCTGCCCTTGGGACCGGCGTCTCCTCCTGCAATACCCTGGGCCCTACTGGGAAGGGCAGGGGCAGGGGCAGAGCTGGGCAGTGGACAGGGGGTCTGTGGTCCCCCCACTGCCCTGGGGGCATTAGCTGGTCTAACTGCCCGGAGGCACCCGGCCCTGGGCCTTAGGCACCTCAAGGACTTTTCTGCTATTTACTGCTCTTATTGTTAAGGATAATAATTAAGGATCATATGAATAATTAATGAAGATGCTGATGACTATGAATAATAAATAATTATCCTGAGGAGACTCCAGTGTGCTGGTTTGCTTCAGCCATCAACTGCTGTATCTCATGTTTATGATCTGAATGTACCTGAGTGGGAGTACAGGAGTTTCTGTGCAGGGATCCTGGTCTGTCTACGTCCAGGGCCTGAAGGGCTGACCAGACACCCCCCCCCCNTGGTCTCCAGAGAAGACAGGAGCGCTCATAAAGGTAGAAGGCTTGGATCTGGGGAATCTGCTACACTGGTCTATTAACATTCCCCTAACCTGACCCCACCGTGTGTGTGTCTGTGTGTGTGCATGTGTGTGCGCACACAAATGCATACACGTACATGAAAGCTGGAGGGTACTCCCTGGGGTCAGACAATTAGCCCTGGATTTGGGACAGCATAGCCGTGTGGACTACTTTGAGTCTAATAGGACACTTCTACCCTGAGCTCAACCCTTCACGATCATATTGATTTGCTTTATGGCACACTGGCTCCCACAGTCGGCCTCACACTGATAAAGCCATACACTTGTCCCTCTCAAATAGTTCACAAGTCTAGCTTCACACTCATTCTCACCTGGGGTTCCCTTTGGTCTGAGTCCAGCCTCCCTACCCCTAATTGGCTTTATATTAACTCTGTATAATTGGGCTTCACAAGGGTCTAGCTTTGGTTTGGATGCACTGGCTTCCCCACTGTGACCAGCACATACCTGTATTTGGCTCCAGGTTGGATCATACCTTGATTACCTTTGTCCCTTGTGACTGTTGGTCAGAGAGGAGTTGCTGAAGAAGGCAGAGGATGCAGGGTGGCTCATTCTATTGGGAGTCAGTCAAAGCAGGTCTCTTGAGGACAGGGAAGGCTTCCCTATGCTTATGTGTGCGTGTTCTTGTGTACTTGTGTTGCTGGTCTCTTCCAGGAACTGCCTGCTGGAGTGAGTGGTGGGCAGCAGTCTCAGTGGTTCCATTTATTGGTTGGTCCCTCTCTATCTACCACATCACACCTTTACTTTTATCTGTCTATCTGTCATCCACCTATCAAAATTTATTCTCTCACAATTTTATAGTTCATACATATATAACATCTACATACTATACAAATGTACATACATACATACATATATAATACTTTGAGCATATTCTCTTCCATTATCCTCTCTTATCCCTTTCCCCTACCACCAAGTGCCCCTTCTACTTCCATGTTTTTGATTTGGAGGCGTGTGTCTCACTGCATTTAATTAGGATTGCTTGTATGAGTATCTGTGTTATTTACTTGAGCAAGCATAACTTATGGGTGGCTACATCTCTGACAAATCTGATTACCCCTTCTTGGATAAATATTAATTGCCTATTGTTCCTTGGGGNAGGGTCTCAGAAGCCCCTCCCCCATCTGTGATGGAGTGTTGATAGTTACAGTCTTGAACAGGTCTATCTAGTGCATGTAGCCATTGCTGTTATGAGTTCATGGGCAACAGTTGTGTCCAGAAGACAGCATTTCCTAGCACTCCTCTCTACTCTCTGGCTCTTACATTCTTTTCTTCTTCCTTTCTGCAATGTTCTGAGTCTTGGAGGGGGTGACATAGCTGCTGCAGTTAGGGCTGGGCCCTCAACNCTTTGACCACTTAGGAATCTCTACATTAATCCTTGTCCACTGCAAACAGAAACTGCTCGAGGCTGAGAGGAGCACTAATCTATGGTATAAACATATTTAGAAGGCACTCTGAGCCTATTTAAGAGAATACCACTAGTAGGGGCCTGTAACCTCCCCAGCCATGGGNTTTTTGTTTGGTTTACAGCACTAAGTATAAATTCTTCCTGTGGAATAGGTTTAAAGTCAAATAAAAAAAGCAGNTGAGCCAGGTGGTGGTAACACACACCTTTAATCCCAGCACTTGGGAGGCAGAGATAGGTGGATCTTCTGGTTCAAGGCCAGCCTGGTCTACCGAGTGAGTTCAGGACAACCACACAGAGGAACACTGTCTTGAAAAACCAAAATCAAACAAAAAAGCAGTTGATTACTCCCATAACAGCCATGCCAAGCTCCTTCAGTAGACANNCTTACCTGGTGTGTTGCTATTGCATCTTATAGGGTNCACAGTTAGGTAAGACTTGATGTCTTTTCCCCCAGGAGCCTTCAGGATGTCTTCCAGCTTTGTAAAAGCATCCAGATCAGTTTTAACTTGNTTTTTCTGGCTAAGGTGTGTGGTGTCTTGGGCACCATGGTCTTATCATCTAGTTCTGGGGGTCAGCCAGGAGAAATGGCAATAGCCTGTATAATTTTGGAATCTTCTGGGTCCTCCCTGACCAAAAACTCATAAGAAGGTGTCCCATATCTGGCACTGCACTTTTTATTTAGAAACTCGTGACTTCCAGGATTGGAGGAATGGCTTAGTGGTTAAGAGCATGGACTGCTCTTCCNGAGGACCTGAGTTCAATTCCCAGCACCTACACCAGGCTGCTTACAACCATCTGTAACTCCAGTTCCAGGGTATCTGATTTCCTCTTCTGACTTCTGTGGGCACCAGGCATGCATGTGNTGTACAGACATACATGCAGGCACTTGAACCAACAGGTAGAATAAAATAAATGTTAAAGAAAAATAAAGTATGGCTTCTGGGAGCAGCATTGTCTACCCATGTAGGACACATACCTTCAAACTCTTTTTTAAAAAAGTATGTATATTTTTATATTTACTCTCTCTCTCTCTCTCTCTCTCTCTCTCTCTCTCTCTCTCTCTCTCTCTGTGTGTGTGTGTGTGTGTACTGCATCATGATGTATGTATAGAGGTCAGAGGATAACTTGTAGGAGTCATATTTCTCCTTCTGCCAGGTAGATCCCAGGTGAACAGGCCTGGCTGCAAACACCTTTTCCTGCTTAGCCAAAATAATACGTTTCCATATGGCTTTATTAAAATAAAAAATCAAAATACAGGTTTATGTTTTATGTGTCTATGTGAGTGTATGCCAGTAGCTCCCGTAAAGCTGCAGTTAATAGGCGGTTGTGAGCCTGTTGGGTACTGGGAACCAAACTGTNGTGCTCTGGAAGAGCAGAAAGCNCTCTTACCTGTTGACCTGTCCCACAAACCTCCGTGTTGCTTTTCCATGCACCCTTATTTCAGTTAATGCCCACCCCCATGGTCTTGTTTCCCTTATCTCTCTACCCCACTTTATAGTGCATGTGTTCTACTATTTCACCAGCCTTAAGGCCTTCCCCCCACCCCTTCCAGTAGCCCATTTCCAGCTTCTTGACCTCTACAAGCACCCCAAGTTAAATATACAAATTAAATGATACAGTACATGTGGAGTTGTCTTTTTGGGTCTGGGTTCTCTCATTCAGTATAATATTTTCCAGTTCCATTCATTTCCCTGAAATTTAAAATTTCATTTTTCCCTAAAGCTGAACAATTTCATTGTACATGTCATATTTTCATTATCCATCGGTTGATGGACATCTAGGGTGATTCCATTTCTTAGCTATCATGAACATAACAGCTGCTGTGGAATAATCTTTCTGTACACTGTAAATATGTATTACTCTCATTGGTTAGTAAAAANCTGACAGGCTGGTAGCCAGACAGGAAGCATAGGCAGGACAGCCAGACACAGAGGACTCTGGGAAGAGAAAGGGCAGAGTCAGGGAGATGCCAGCCAGCTACTGAGCAAGCAGGACATATAGAAAATGAGGTAACAAGCCATGAGCCACCTGGCAAAACATAGATAAGAAATATGGNTTAATTTAAGNGTAAGAGTTAGCTAGCAACAAGTCTGAGCTATTGGCTGAGCATTTATAAATATTAAACCTCTGTGTGGTAATTTGGAAGTGGCTCCCGGGACAGGAAAACTCCACCTACAAATAGCAATGACTATGAATGAGCAAATGTCTCTGTAGTATGATATGAAGTCCTTTGGGTATATACCTAGGGTGGGTATAACTAGATAATGTTGTAGTTTTAGCTTTTTGACAAACCTCTATACTAGTTTCCAGAAATGTATTGAGCTCTTCCAGTCTGCATCCATGTCATGAGGACAGCAGTGTGCCTAACAGTTAAGCCATAGGCTTATGACTAAGACCATAAGCCAGCTCCATTCTCAAGTGTGCTGTTCCTTAGTCCCAGGCTTTGGTTCACAGCAGATAGAATAAAGCAGACACAGAAAGAGCACTCATGAATGTCACTTACTGATATTTGTTCAGGAAATGGGAGAGCTGCCTCTGTCTGCACCAGTTTACACTCCCAGGTGTCCCCCCACCCCCCCTGCCCTGACTGGAACTCACTATGTAGGTCAGACTGGCCTTGAACTCATGACGATCTGCCTGCCTCTGCCTCCTGATGTTGGGATTAAATGCTTGCACCACCATGCCTGGCTCAGGTGCTTTGCTTCTGTAGAAGTAACATCTGAAATCTCCTGGGAAGTGAACATCCTCAGTTAGATGGCTTGGTGGCTAGCTGGTTGGTTGTCACACTGCTAGTAGCAGGCAGGTGTGTCTGACTCCTGTGTCCTCCCCTCAACCGCTCCTTATTCCTGCATGGCTCAACACTCAAGCAACTGTCCTCTGGGTTGGATCTGGACCCTGGCCTTCTATTCAATTCTGGGAATCTCAGGAACCTTGAGAGGTGCAACCCTTTCTCTCTGGCTGGGCTATGGAACAATCTTCCAGAGTTCAGAGTTCTCCCAAACCAAGAGAGCCTGAAGGTGGGGTGTGAGCTGCAGGGCACTGTGATGGCCAAGGAAAGGAAGCAACATGGCTGCCAAGGCCTAAGAGAGAGCCTGGAGCTTGGAGCTGAAGCACTGGCTTTGAGAAGTGAAGAGGCAGGGCTACTTCCANCTTCCANCTCTGCACTTCAAACTCAGTAGCTGAGTAGACCCTAGTGATGTGTCTGAGTCTCCTGACTCAGCAGTTCCCACTGTCCAGGTGCAAGTTCATTTCTACACCTGTTCTTACCTGGTNCCCTGGCCCTCCGCAGCCAGACAGAGGCAGCTCTCCCATTTCCTGAACAAATATCAGTAAGTGACATTCATGAGTGCTCCTTCTGTGTCTGCTTTATTCTATCTGCTGTGAACCAAAGCCTGGGACTAAGGAACAGCACTTGCAAATGGAGCTGGCTTATGGTCTTAGTCATAAGCCTATGGCTTAACTGTTAGGCACACTGCTGTNCTCATGACATGGATGCAGACTGGAAGANCTCAATACATTTCTGGAATTCCTAGAAACCCATCTTGGGCTACTTTGCCTGGAGCACCCTGTGATAATTTCCTACTGATCCTCAGGTGTCCTTGTGGAAGTGCTTGGTGCCCCTTGTGGAGCCACCTCTGTGCCGATGCCNTCCCTGTTCTGGATTGCCACCCTTAACAGAATGCATTACTCCACATCTCTGTGCCCCCATTACAAAGCACACTGGATCTCATAGAGCAGGCAGATGGGAACTTACCAAGTGAGCAATCTGGAATTCGGTAGCAATGAAGCAGGAAAAAATTTGGCATCCCAAGGGCCCTAGGTGCTTGTCTCTGGGATCAGATAGAACTCCCATAGCTGGTAGTTGGGTCTCCTTCTGGAGCTGGGCTTGAAATGTGAGGCTGGTGACAAGGCTCTGAGGTTTCCTGCACTTGAGTCTCTTCTGCTGATGATTGGGTATGGGATTTGGTACCCCAGGGATGGCCATTAAGGACCCTGATTTAGTTAGCTCCAATGCTGTCGGAGNAGGTCAGNGCATAGAAATTGGTCATTATTCTTTGAAGTTACAGTTCAAGACCTTGTTTGGTGCTCTCTGGGACTGGAATTCTCAGATGAGCNTCTTGAGGGACAACTGGATACCTTCAATAGCTTTAGCCATGCTCATCATCTTTCATGTAATGGCCACAACTCCAGNGGCTGACCACCTGCCTGTCCATGTTGCATGAACAGATGGCCCATATTATACTCAGGTTTTGATGGGACATGGGGCCATTTCCTTGCCCACAAGAGAAAGCCTTCCATGTCAGCCTGGCTCAGATGTCACCTGCTNATGAGGGACAACACCACCCTCTGGCTTTTCAGACCTTTTAAAGCATCTTATTCAGTTTTGGGATGAACCTTCATGACATTTTCTTGTCTGTCTTCAATAAAGAAAGGGCAGAGCATTGATGATCCGTGCCTCTCTTGCCACCCTGGGCATCAGAGTAGTGCCCAGCACTTGTATGGCTACCAGAAAATTCATCTTCAAAGCTTTAATGGTTGAGGATTTTGCATTGAATTGAGATGTTTTCTGGGCAGAGCTGGTTGAGCTCTCTTGCTTCTGTCCTTACAGCTTACATTTCTCTTGGGGTTGAGTCTCTTAATTGTGGTGGTGGTTGTGAGAATTCCTTCATGGAGACACAGGCAACATCTAGCTCCTCCTTAAAAGGACCCAAAGACAAATTATAGTGTTGTTACAAGTCCCCAGACCTTATTAGGCCCCCAGACCTCAGCACATCTAGTGCCAAGATGGAAGTACCATTTGGGACTTGAAACTCAGCATGTAGACAGCAACAACTGTCAAAACAAGAGTAAGACCTCATCCATCAAAGTCCATAGTTCTGGGAAAGTCTCTGAATGTACTAACCTTGTTTTTTGGCTTCTGTAGTTCCTTGCTAACTGAGATGTGAGATGAGTTGTGCTTAAAAGCTCACCCTGAGAAGGATGCCATCCTGGTCTTAGCCATGAAGGCTCCTGCATTGTTCCTAACAGAGGAGGACCTGACTGGAGTGAAGAAGGACACTTTAGAAAATTTACNTGAGAAAAATCATAGCTGAGAGACATTTTGATCATCTATGTGCAAAAAAACCCCCAAAAGCAAGCAAGCAAGCAAGCAAGCAAGCAAGCAAGCAAGCAAGCAAGCAAACAAACAAACAAACAAACCAACCAAAAACCCTCAGTAGAGAAGACATGGAAGAAATTTCTTGCTGAACTTCAAGTAGAAAAAGAGCTGGGAAGTTGTCAGACTACTTAGAGGAAAACCCCAAGGGACTGGACACCCTCATGGAATCCATTCTTAGGGAGAAAACANAGAACTTCCTGATTCAGAACNTAACNGATGAAGTGCTAAAACTACGGAATATCAAATTGGAGCATCTCAAAGCAGCAGCTGGGAGCCCTTTGCAGCTAGAGTCACCAACAACCTTTCCAGGTTCAATTCAGATGAGAGTGACTTCTCTGAAAAACAGAGAGCGTCCACTGTCACGCACCATCCGGAAGGGGAATCCAGCACCNCTCTCTTCTTCTCTACCAAGTCATCTCTGAATTTGCCAGTTCTGGAAGTTGGCAGAACGGAAAACAGCAGCTTCTCCTCAGCCACACTTCCATGACCTGGGGCCCCCTTCACCCCCAGATCTGCGATTGGAAGGAGGAACTTGTGGGAACTCAAGTGAAATGTTTCTTCTCTTATGATCACGTGCTCTTTCATGCCAGTGACACTTTACTGCCTAGTTTTTTTTTATATAGTGATGAAAAATGTTGTAAATGATATAATCTTTTTATAAAAACCACTATAACAATTCACTCACACTTGATGTGTGTCTTTTAAACCACAGTGTACACATTCTCTGTGAAAAGGATTTGTTAGAGTAAAGGAGCACACTCTAGGGGTAGCTGGATGTAAATCATAGTCATGTACTTTTCTGTATTGTCTTTTTTTAATTTTTAGGTATTTAGTATTTTGAACTTTTTATGTTATAAGACTAACTTTATCAGACTATTTCTTAATTTGAGAAATCAACTCATGGGCTGAGAATAACGTTTCTTAGCACATTTATGTTACACATTTTCAGTCTGATCATTTTCCCGGTGATCCGGCNGTACATTTCAGCAGGAAGCTGCTCTGACCTGCANTAAAGCAAAGTCCTGGGAAAGCTGCCCAAACACTAAGGAGGATCGCCCACTCCTTGGTTCTGAGAAGCCTTTGGGTTTTAAAGAAACACCTGATGGCATTGAACCACTGGTGACCTCAGATGGCCAAAGTTCATTTTGTACTGCTCTTGCCAATTGATGTGACTGCCTTTGGATTTTACAGTCTTTGTGTCATCATTCTTATTCCTAAAGAATATTGTTCTAAGCCAGGCGGAGGTGGTGCATGACTTTAATCCCAGCACTTGGAAGGTAGAGGCAGGTGGATCTCTGAGTTCAAGGCCAGCCTAGTCTACAGAGTGAGTTCCAGGACAGCCAGGGCTACACAGAGAAAAAAATGAATATTATCTGAATTGGATATTATTTGTAATTAATTGATATTACTTGTAATTGATTAAAAATACTTCCTCTGAGCCTTTCATTCTTTTTCAATGAACACTGATGTATGGATAAAGTAACTAGAACAATTGATTTTGGAATGTGTGACAGTTTTGTTTTTAATATTTTCATCAAGCAGCCACTAGCTACATTTATATTTTTATTGTATTANAAAGTTTGACTAACTTTACACAGAAAAATGCCGATTATTTTCATTTAAATTATAATTTTACATATTTCCCAACATCTACCTCCTATATATTTGCATTATTTAAAAATTAAGAAATGAAAAGTTGCTATTAACAATAAAATTTTTTTAAGGTAGTGATGTTTCAGAGTCAAAAACTCAGGGAAAAAAAACTCACCCTGAGAAAAGTTCAGTGTGGTACTCAGGTCATGAACACCCAGTGCTGTCACCAGCCAACTAATGAAGACTTTCTATTGGCTTGAACCCATGTCTGAATAGTCTTCCCTGGTGGATACCTCACAACGTTTCTGGAGGCCTCAGCGAGATCCTCAGAGACCAGACCTCAAGACGCTGGACATCTCGGAGCCCCTTGGAGTGGGGCAGAATACATGGTCAAGGGACTCCTAGAGGGTGTGCAATATGTTCCAGTGCCCTAAGACTTCCTCTGTTCAATCACTGTCTAATGTCTTGAGAGAATCTGACAGCTCCACTCCAAAAGAAAACAAAATCAAAGGTTGCTTGGTCTATCACTTCTGGAGGTAAGTCTGACTAAGGCACTTTCTGTTTAGGACACAAAGGAGAGGCTGGTCATGCATCTATGTCCAGAATCCATGTGAGATGTCACCACACTTCCCCCCTCCTACCCCAGTCTGTTCAGGTGTATGGATATGTGACGGCCACCCTGGTTGCCTTTACTATGTGTCTCTCTGTATGTTTCTGTCAGTTCCATTGTGTGGGAGTCTCTGAGACTACCATGGCCAGCAGAGTGACAACACACAGGCAAGAATGTAGTTTGGTCCAACACAACTCAGTAGCCAGTGTTGGGAGTCTGACCTTGGGTAGTTTATTTTAGGCATATTTAAGCACAGCCAAATTTGGTGAAAAACTTTCTGGTGATAAATAACTCGATCCCATATGTACAATAAAGCTTAAGACATGATTACACTGAACCTCTTTGTAAAGTACATGTGCTATCTTCTATAATGATAGGTTCTATAGATTGACAAGCTCACAATAAGAGTCCAGGGGTGGATCCAGTGTGGTCTCTGCCACAAAGATAGTGCAAAGGTCATCAGGCTATTAATCACTTTCCCTNCTAGCCTTTTGGGTAGAAAACAAGTTATGTCTGCCTCCCTTTGAAGGGACAACCTTGTGTGTTTAACTCTGGTTCCCCTAATGCTTATCTGTGAGCACAAGAACTTCTGTGCTTCCCACATTGTTGGTTGGAGAAACAGATCTAAAATGGAAAGGGTAGTGAGCTGTTCTGGGGCCCAGAAGGCTGCTGCCCCCAGGATGACTTTCTGTAGGCTCACAGTCATGCTGGGGCACCTGCCTGTGTCATGCTTCCACTTCTGGCAGCAACTGTGGGTATGGTGGTAGCCATCCCTGGCCTAAAGGGGATTTTGTGGGCCAGGAAAAAGATATAATGTTTATTTCTCACAGGGAAAACTTTGAACCTTCTGTGAAATTGATTGGCCTTCTTTTGGAGCAGAGTGGCCCAGTGACAGTTCAGGCTATCTGGAACTCAGTGACTGGGAGACTTTGGCTACCTCAGCCAGTTTTCTGTAGCTTTCTTTGATGTGAGACCCACCTTAANTTAACACCTATGCCCTCTTACTGGGGACTCAAACACTTTTGGCTCGCTCACATTACCCAGAGAAACCCCAAACTTTCACCTGTTCTCTCAGCCNCTTGGGGGGAGGGGAGACTGACCTCTTCCCTTCTGCTCCTGGGCACGCACGTCCTCCTGGGCACGCAAGTCCAGCACCAATTGCTTAGATGCTTGTTTTGATGTTTCACTCCTGCAGTCCAGGGGTCCTGGTCTCATTCTCTGTGTAGAGGTCTGGAGTTACCAGTCTTNCATCTGGGGCACCTTTTGCCTTCTGAGTGGATTGTGCACAGGGAGGAAGACACAGTTTCCTGAGCCTCACACTCCTTCTGCTTCCTCCTCCTCCTGCTCTAAGCAACTGGTTGCCCCAGGGAAGGGGGAAGTAGTTCCCCTAGTCCTGTTAGAGAGAGAAGAGGAAGGTCAGTTCCTTGTTCTTTCATGGTTTATGTTACCTTTTCAACCAGTGATCTGTATAATTGGAAAACTGGGAAACCACCATTCTCTGGAAAGAGGAGAAAATCTGCCCCCTGGCTGGTGGTGGGGGTCACTATCAGAGTGTAGCCTAGATAGAAAGGGTTTTCCCTTCTGTCCAAACTGACTGGGACCCAACACTGACCAAGGTAGGGAGGCTCTGGGAAATTTTCACCAAGCATTTTAGGATTAAAGACAGCTGTTAGGAAATATTGCTTTTGTTATATAGTCAGCCCCAGATTTTAGAAAAAACTTCCAAAAGTTAAAAGGATTTGAGAACATAAGTATGTCCTAATTATTGGAAATTGCTCAAAAGGTTTACAACAAGAAAAACAAACAAACAAAAAAGATAAAAGAGAATCTAGAANGGAAAGCCAGAGACACCTGGAAAGGAAGGGGGAAGAAGGAAGCCCTGTCCTACTTAAGTGATTGCTAAGGGGGTCCTCACCTAGGCACTAGGACCCTGGGAGCGGCCAGCAGCCTGTCTGTTCAAAATACTTGATCCTGTTTCTGCTGGTTGGCCGGCTTGTTTGTGGGCAGTTACTGCTACAGCCATGCTAATAAAAGAAGCTGACAAACTGACTTTGGACCAGAAACTGTTCCTAACCACCCCAAACTCTGAAATGACCCTACTG
>LZPO01027395.1:104905-120984 GCA_001675575.1 Neotoma lepida | reverse complement strand
GAGGTGTGGCTTTGTTGGAGTGGGTATGGCCTTGTTGGAGGAAGTGTGTCACTGTGGGGGCAGGCTTTGAGGTTTCCTATGCTTAGGATACCGCCCAGTGTCTGAGTTGATTTCCTGTTGCATGCAAGATATAGGACTCTCAGCTGCTCTAGCACCACATCTGCCTGCATGCTGCCATGCTCCCCGTCATGATGATAATGAACTGAACCTCTGAAACTGTAAGCAAGCCACCCCAATTAAATGTTTTCTTTATAAGAGTTGCCATGGTCATGGTGTCTCTTCACAGCAATAAAGACCCTAACTAAAGACACTAACTAAAGCTGGGCATGGTGCCTGTTGCCTCTAATCCCAGCACCTGGGACTTAGAGACATGAGGATCTCTGTGAGTTTGAGGCCAACCTGGTCTATATAGCTAGTTCAGGCCAGCCAGGNCTACATGTCTCTAAACAAAACACCCCCCAAAGAAAAAGAAACAAATAAAAGAAAACCTATCTAAGACACCCTCTGAACATTCTTGTTGACCCCCTTTTTTGAGATAGGGTCTCAATGTACCCCAACNTGGCCTCAAGCTCATTATGTTGTTGAGGATAACCNTGAATTCCTGCTCCTCCTGCCTCTACCTCCTGAGTTCTGGGATTACAGGTGTGCACCAATATGTGNCTCCATGCCCAGATGTGCCCACTTCTATAGCACTCAGCAGAGCCATTTTATGCCTCTTATTCCAACATCTGGCTCTTGGGGGCCTTGTCAGTCCACAGCAGTCCACAGTAGCCTACAGTGGCATTCATGACACATCATCTGTGACAAATCTTACTTTTAAGGACTGTGTTGTCAAGCATAGCTGGGTTTGGGAATACCTTATCAATATGGATAACAACACGAAGGATACGTGTCTCAATAGTGATACAGTGTCTACTCATTTAAAAATTCTTGCTTAAAAAATGCATGTGTGCTTTCAGCCCTGCTTTACCCAGGGGTTCCTTTGGGCTGGGGGGGGGTTCTATTGACCAGANCGTAAAGAGAAGGAGCTGAGCAGCTGGTGCTCCCCGTCTCGGCTGGTTCCACCTACACCCCATCTTCATAATTTTCAGTTTTTTCCTTCGCTGTGGGGTGCCACCATTCTGGGGAGGCACCTCTGCACCTGTTCCTGGCCCTACCTTTGTGTTGGTCAAGTAGAGCTTATGACTTTGGGGAGGGAGGCTTACTTTTTCTTCACTAGCAGAGGACATCCACTACCTACCTGCCATGTTGTAATAATCTCTTCCCACAAAATCCTGAAAACGTTCTGATGTAAGACCAGGGTCCTGTATGAGTTATAGCTTGGGACTTAGGTAAACTCCAAGTAGAAGCAATTTTCTTCNACAGCCTCTTGTGTTTCCTGGTTTCCTGAAGTTCTCATCTCACCTAGAGTCTGTATGCCAACAGCAGGGTGGACTCAAGATAAGGAAATGACCCCCTCCTTCTTCCCCATCACCCTTGCCCATTCTGCCCTCTTTGGGGAGATATTCAACATGAAGATTCAGCAGGAAAAAAAAGCTGGAAATACACCTTGAGTGTGGCAATGGTCCCCTGAGTCCTCACACAGGGCCTGTCTGATGAAAATTCAACTGAAGTAACACAATGATGCACAATACCAGTTGGCGCTATGACACTGGCACCCAAGGTGTGGCTCTGCAGGGTTGAGGAGGGCATGAAGCTCTTGCATCAGCTTGCAAGTACCCAAGATAGCAGTAACCACAAGTGGAGACTTTGGGACCAGGACGGACATTGGGTGGTCCAGCCAACATGGTTTTGGATGGAACAGGAGAAGGAGGAGACCATGGGCCAGCTGCAAAGTGATTGGTTTCTTTTTAGGTAGAATTTAAAAGCACAGGTTAAACATTATGAAACAGACCTGATGGAAACCAAGTTATTTGGGGATAAATTTGACAGAGGCTGTTGTGGGGAGGTGGCAAAATAAAGTAGGAATGAGTGTGAGTCTTGTCTCCCTAACACGGCTATAAATTCCTGGAGGTCGAGGCTGAGACTGCAGTGGAGACAAGGGGGGGTGGGGTGAGGAGTTAGAGACTCTCGCACCAAAGGTGGGCACACACAGACCAGCCACAGGATGGCGCTTCTCGGATGCATCCTGATTGACATTCTTGCTTCTAAGTCTAAGAAATAGAAGGCTGAGGTTTTAATTTTGCCCATTGTTGTNATTGTCACTTNTCATTGAGCTCAGTGAAGGCTGGCTGTTTGAAGATGTCACCAAAGGTCGATGTCATGAGCACTTGATGAGTGACAGAAACCTGAAGGCTACATGGTTCTGTTGGGTCCAACATCCAGGTTAGGAGTCTCATCAGAGTCAAGGCCCCATCTATTTATTANAGAGATGGAAGAATGGAGACCCAGTTGGAGGGGGTGTATGTGGTTGCCCCAGGTCAATTGACCAATAAGAGGACTGGCCAGGTCTAGAAGGCAGGTCTTCAGGCCGCTTGTNACCACATGCCCAGCTTATGACCCTCCAAGTCCTTGGAGAACACCTTGGTAAGGCCTGGTCATCTCTCTCACCAAATGGCCTGGACTGTGTTTTTTTTCTCCCCGAGACAGGATTTCTCTGTGTATCTTTGGAGCCTGTCCTGGAACTTGCTCTATACATCAGGCTGGCCTCAAACTCACAGAGATCTGCCTGCCTCTGCCTCCAGAGTGCTGGGATTTTATCTCTGAGTAAGAAGGAATTTACCCTGAGTCATTCAGTCTGTGACCCTACATCTCTCTCTGTACTGCTTAGTTTCAACTGTCATCTTGACACAACCTAGAGTCATCTGGGAAGAGAGTCTTAACAAAGAAGTATCTAGATCAGACTGACNTGTGGGCATGTCGGTAGGGAATGGTCTTACTTGGTTGCTAATTGATGTGGGAAGAACTAGCCCACTGTGGGCAGGAGGTCTTGAACCATGTCAAAGAAGAGAAAGCTAGCTGAGAGCAAGCGAGTAACCAAGTGTGTATGTGTGCACTCTCTTGTTGNTCTTGACTGTGGATGTGATGTGACTAGCTGCTCGAGTTTCTGCCTTGGCTTCCCCCCAGTTATAGATTGTAACTTGGAATTTGTGGTGGTTTGAATAAGAGTGGCCTCCATAGGCTTATATATTTGAATGCTTGGTTATTAGGGAGTGGCACTACTTGAAAGGAATTAGGAGGTATGGCTTTGTTGGAGGAAATGTGTCACAGGGGGGTGGACTTTGGGGTTTCAAAATTCCAGGCCAGTCCTGGTGTCTCTTTGCCTGCCGTCTACAGATGTAGAACTCTCAGCTACTTCTCCAGCACATGTCTGCCCACATTTTGCCATGCTCCGTGCCATGATTACAATGGATGAAACCTCTGAATCTGTAAGCCAGCCCCAATTAAATGTTTTCCTTTATAAAAGTTGGCATATCCATGGTGTCTCTTCACAGCAATAGAATACTGAGTAAGACAGAATTGTAAGCCAAATAAGCCCCCTCCTCCCCTTGTGTTGTTTTTCGTCAGATGTTTTTTTACAGTGACAGATATGGGACTAGAATATTCCAGAAGGTGGTGTTCTTTCAGAGGAGAAGGGGCATGGATCTGTTTCAGTCACCATCCACTTGGGTGACAGCCCCACATCTTAACTCTCCAGCCTGTCAGACCCTTTCCTCCTCTCACACCCCATCTCAGGTTCCTGCCAGCAGAGCCTCAAATGACCTGAGAAGACTGGTTCATGTCAGAAGGGACAGAGTGAGGTTGTCTTGTCCTGCTCCTGTGTCCAGACAGGCATGTTCTTCCTGGGGCCACTATTCTCAACTGGGGGTGATCTTGCCTCCTGGGATATATTTGAAAATGTCTTGATAGAGTTTTGGTAGTTACAGTTTTGGTGGCATCCAGGGGGTAAGGCTGGCATGTTGCTAAAACACTCTGTGAGCAACAAGACAGGCCCCTCACATAGACCCACTTGACCTCAACTGTGAGCAGGGTTGTGGCCAAGCACTCCTGCTCTACCCTCCTTTAGGGTGTGATGTTATATCAAATATCACTGCACTCTCTCTGCCATCCTTTCTCANCAAAAGTGTGACCATTGCGTCTAGTTTCTTTCTATATGTNGTAGAATGAGGATGNTTAGAAGGCTACCTGTCCTCTGAGCTGAACATTCCTGGAAACAGAATATGCATTTTGGGAAGAAGAGGTCCTTTTATTTAGATTTTTTTTTTGAGCCTACTGATTATTAAAGTTCCCAGACAGTGGTCAGGGTGAGGGCAGGTCAGAGACGGCATAATGGGAATCACCTTTGAGAGTTTATAGACATCCTGGGAGAGGGGGTGGGGGACCCAGTGCGAGAGAAAGGACCCAGAAGATGCTGAAGGTCCAGGGAGGCACATTATTTTTAGGTGGAAATGTCAGGNGAAGTTTTAAGGAGATTGATGTTGGCATTTAGTGTTGGGTTACGTCCTCAATTCTCCTTCCTGGACAATTATTCTGTTCCCAGCAAGTCTTCTATAAAAGTCTGCAACATGCCCTGCTGTGTGGTAGAGGTGACAGAGGAAGGGGGCATTTCTAGANTGACATCCACCCAGTAAGCACACTGGGGCAGAGAGAGGTGGTTAGGGGCCAGGCACCATCACAAGGTCACAGCTGCACTGTGTTCCCATCGGGAGCAGAACATTTCCTTAGACCCCAAGTATGCTAGAGAAGGTGAATTTAGAAAATTATTTATTGTGGNTGAATCTGTGTGCACATGTGTGTATGGGTACCTGTGGAGATCAGAAGANGGTGTTNGATCCCTTGGAGCTGGAGTTACAGGCATTTGTGAGGTACTAGATGCAGCTGCTGGGTCCTCATGGTAGAGCGCCGAGTGCTCTTAATTGCTGGGCCATCTCTCTAGACTTGAATATGACTTCTTAGGGGTTTGGAGAAAAAATGGGGATGACAGACCAGTGTTGATTTCATGTGTCTAGGGCCTTCCAGGCAGCAGATGGACTATCACACTCTGTACTGCTGCTGTCTCTTATACACATCTAGATGTGTATAAGAGACAGGGATGATTCTTCTCCAATTGTAGAAGCTCCAATTTTGGGCCCTGAGAATGAAGACTGTAGTAACTACCACTTTCGAAGCTTAGTGTTACCCAGTGTCTTAATCAGTGTTCTATTGCTGTGAAGAGACGCCANGACCAAGGCAGCTCTAATAAAAGAAAGCATTTAATTGCAGCTTACTTACAGTTTCAGAGGTTTAGTAAATTATCGTCATGGCAGGGAGCATGGTGGCACGCAGGCAGACATAGTGCTGGAGGAGTAGCTGAGAGTTCTACATCTGGATCCATAGGCAGCAGAAAGAGAGAGACACTGGGCCTGACTTGAGATTTTGAAACCCCAAAGCCTACCTCTGGTGACACACTTCCACCCAACAAGGCCACATCTATTCCAACAAGGCCTATTCCAACACCTATTCCAACAACCCCCTAATCCCTCTTAAGTAGTGCCACTTCCTGGTGACCAAACATTCAAATATATGAGCCTCTGGGGCCATTCTTATTCAAACCACCACACCCTGTGATTAAGATCTGGTGTTAGTCACCTTTCTGTAGCTATGACAAAATACTTGAGAGTTATTTGGACTTCTGGCTTCAGAGGATTCAGACTGTGGTTGCTTTGGTTTGTGCCTGTGGCAACATGAGGCATCNTGGAAGGAATGTGTGGTAGATGAAGACTGCTCACCTTATGGAGGCCAGGAAGCAGAGAGAGCAAGGAGGGGTCAGGGTCCCTGCATACCACTCAAGTGCACATTCCAAATGACCTAAGTTCCTTCCATTAGGCTCTGCCACTTATTTTCTCATAGCCCCATCATTTGGAGACCAAACCTTTAAACACATGAGCTTTTGGGGAGAGCATCAAGGATCCCAACCACANCATTTGACCAATGAGATGAGAATAAAGGTGTCGCATGGAACCCTTGAGAGGTGCCTTTCAAGGCAAGAGAGTTCCCTTTCCTTCTTTGGGAGAGTTCCCTTCCTCCTTTCTGCACTGAAGTGTGAGACATCAGTGCTAAGAGGGAAGAGCCACACACCAAAGCACACCAGGGCCTGATACACATTTGTACCAGCTCTGACTNCCCTTCTCTGGACTTCGGTTCTACATAGCATGGCTGTGCCTGCACCCCGTAAGCTTAGGGGCACGNGGAAAAGATGGAAAGAGGATGTATATGGGGTACTTCTCTCCTTTAGCGCCCATTCCTTTGCCCAGACTGGAGGAAGGCTAGGGTGGCTTCTTTGTGAGTCTGTGTATTAACCCTGGCATCCTGGGACTAATTCAAGTCATCTGAGACCATCTGGCTTAGCCCCTTCCCGTCCCTACTGTTCCCATTCCAACCTTTCTTGTCAGCTGCACCCTTGTTGTGGCTGCACATCCATCCTCTCTTCTTCCCTGAGCTTCTATTTTATCTTTTTATCATCTCAAATCTCCCCCCATCCCTTATTTTTTTAAAACAGGGTTTCACTATATTGCTTAGGCTGGCTTCAAACTCATTATGTAGCCCAGCCAAAATACAAACTCATGTTTTTATTTTTTTATATAGAAATCTACCACCAGGAGATCTTGATACTTAATGGTGCCAGCACTCAGTGGCACCAGCACTCTTGCTCCTTTCCTTTATCCCAAAAAGNACACGCAGTGTCTCAGAGTGATATCACTGGCCGTTCTAACGAGCAATGGAAATGGTTGGTGCTATTTCTCAAGTCTTTTTGCTCCTTGACTGCATCTCACTAGGGATATGAGGCCAAATTATGGTGTTTAAGGTACTTGAGTAATCACTGCTTGGGTGACTGTGTTATATGGCTATAGTTTGCTTGTGTAACATCCCTGTACATTTTTAAGACTTACTCTTTAGATCTAGTTCTAAAGTTGAATCCACAAAGTATGGCATTTCCTAAGAAGTCTAGTGTCTACCTCTGTCCTGTCTGTGTCTCCATAGATAACTGTGATTTTGGTTTGTTCAGTCAGCTTTTTTCAAAGTCAGTAAATGTTTATGTGTACATGTGTATATAATAATGTATGTTTGTATATATGTAGATACTCTACTACTTACTCTGTTTTTTGTTTTTATTTTTATTTTTATTTTATTTTATTTTTTTTTAAAACAGGGTTTCTCTGTGTTTCCCTGGCTGTCTTGGAACTCACTCTGTAGACCAGGCTGGCCTTGAACTCACAAACACCCACCTGCCTCTGCCTCCTGAGTGCTGGTATTAAAGTATGTGCCACCACTACCCACCTGGTTTCTATTTTTTAATTAAGAAACTTAAAACATTTTTTAAATTTCTGTCTGCAAATGCATGTTCATATATTGTGTGTGTGCGCACATGTGCCATGACGCAGAGGACAGCTTCACTGGTCAGTTAGTCCTCACATTCCACCTTGATTGTGACAGGGTCTCTGGTGTACCGCTGAATCTACTAGGCTCATTGGCCCTTGAACTTCTGGGGATTCTTTCTGTCTTCACCCCCTACCACACTGTATGAGCACTGAGATTATAGACATGTGCTACTGTGTCCAGATTTACGTGGTTTCTGGGGATTTGAACTCAGGTCTTCATCCTTGAGTAGTAAGCACTTTGCCCAGTGAACTCTCTCCCCAGGTCCATTTTTGCTTTCCTAAAACATGTCCTCATGTGGTCCAGGCTGTCTTCCAACTGGCTTTGTGGCCAAGGATGATCTTGAAAACCTGATCTTCATGCCTCTACCTCCCAAGTGCTTGGATCACCAAAACGTCTGGTTTCTAGCTCCTACTCATATTTTAATTGGAAGAGAGCATCCACACACAGTTTCCTCTTCCTTGTGATCTCAGGGTCAGGAAAGCACAGCACATTACTACAAAGAGCCATTTGCTCTTTATAGCTGTTTCATGTTGCCTCAGGTGGAAGTGCATGGGTGACCTAACCAGTTCCCTATTGATTGTTAATTTTTTTTAAAACAGTGTTTAGCTGTTGTTACAGAATTTGTTCTACAATAAATATCTGTCTTTGCTCATGTTTTTTTTTTTTTTTCATGTTTTTACTAGATGTCTTTGGAACAAATCTCCTGATTTTCTGGATCAAAGATTAATGCATGTGTAATTTGCAAGTTACTGCTTAATTTCTCATTGGCAATGTGGGACTCCTTTCTCTAACCTTGCCAACAGATGCTCTGTCACAGTTTTGGATTTTTGCCCCGTTTTATAGATGAGAAACAATATCTCAGTGTCTTAAGTTTGTGTGTTTCTGTCATGGGTGGAAGTTCCTGGGTGCAGATTCTCAGATACTGAAAGAGGAGAGAAGGAGGTAGGACTGGGCAGAGGCTGTGGGCATCTCAACAGAGGACCTAGCCAAGGCCACAGAGACCTGTGGGGCTGGAAAGGACCTCCAGAGATGCTGAGCTGAGAAGCTCTCTTCCCACGTTAATCCATCCATCATCTGACGTGAGTTGCCCTGGAAGGAGGTGTCACCTTGGCTTTTTTTTTTTTTTCAGAAGCAATGCCAGGCAGCTGTCAGCTGAGGGACACCCTCTGGGGCTTGTGCAGGAGGTGGGGGAAGAAGTCTCTCATTTCCAAAGGACAGTCTGAGTGATATGTAACTGTCTTAAATTATCTGTAAGATCTGCACTTACTTGTCTGTCTGTCTGCTGTCTGTCTATCCATCTATCCAGCCATCTGGTTCATTGGTCTTGGAGTGAGATTGCTATTCTAAAAGCATCTTTTGTATGTTTTCCCATCTATACTTTCTGCTTTTGAAGGTTGCTGTCAAGCATCCCATTTTTGTAAGAAGAACTTCTAACCAGTCTTATTAATAAACACGCGGAACAAGAAATAAGGGTGAAAATCTGACAGAGATCAGAGGAATTAGGAGCAAGCCACCACTCACCAANGCTGCCTCTACTTCCCAGGAGCGAAGCGGAGCAAAGAGAGAGCCTTCCGGTCTAACCTGGCTTTTTCCTCCCAAGCTACATCACTTCCTGTCTTGTCTGCATGGATCTTCAGAACTCTAAGGTTGATGCTGGGATTAAAGGCATGTGCCACCACCTCCTACTGCTAGTTCCCCATGTGACCTTGGAGTCACAGAGAACCAAATGGATTAAGGGCGTGTGCTAACTTGCATGGCTATTGTTTTCTATTAGTGGCTGGCAGCCCCGTTTTTCCTCTGACCCTCAGATAAATTTTATTAGGGAAGACAAATAAAATATCACCACACATTCTCAAGTAGCACTTACACAAACTTCACCACAACTTACCAGCTGTTGAAGTGGACAGTATTGTTGTAGAAGATTATTTTAAGATGTGTTACTTTTGTTTATGCTGTGGAACATTTGCTTTAATGATGCAAAGATGTGTTGCGTTTTTTTATGTTGCCTTTGTTTAACTCTGTGAAGCTGTGGTTCTTTCCCTGTCTAAAACACTTTATGGTCTAATAAAGAGCTGAACGGCTAATAGCAAGGCAGGAGAAAGGATAGGCAGGACTGGCAGGTAGAGAGAATAAATAGAAGAAAAAATCTGGGGAAAAAAGGAGGAGCAAGAGAACAAGGAGAGGAGGATGCTAGGTGCCAGCCACCCAGCCACCCAGCCACCCAGCCACCCAGCCACCCAGCCACCCAGCCAGCCATGGGGTAAGAGTGAAAGTAAGATATACAGAAGTAAGAAAAGGAAAAAGCCCAGAGGCAAAAGGTAGATGGGATAATTTAAAGTTAAGAAAAGCTGGTAAGAAAAGCTGGCAAGAAACAAGCCAAGCTAAGGCCAGGCATTTATAATTAAGAATAAGCCTCCGTGTGTGACTTATTTAGGAGCTGGGTGGTGGATCCCCCCAAAAGAGTAGAAGAGCAAAGGCAAACAACAACACAGTGTTCTTTTCTTGGTCTCAGGTAAATGCCCTTTGGTCTGAATTCTACTTTGTTGGATGTCAAGATGGTGGCCATGCTTTAAAATATTTTTATTGTGTTTGTTTGTTTTGTATGTGTGGGTGCATGTGGAGGTCAGGGGAGAACTTGTGAGCTCCAGGGATTGAGCTCGGATTGTCAGGCTTGCTGGAAGGCACCCTGAGCTGGCTTGTTGGCTCAACAGCCAACACGCTGTTATTTGTTATGTTACCTGTTATTTGCCTATTGCACCTTTCAGCTACGTTTTCCATTTTATATCCTTTTGTTTTTACAAAGTTTTTATTAATTCTTTGAGAATTTCATACATGTACTCCTCCCAGATCCTTCCCTCACTCTCTACCCATCCAACTTCATGTTCTTTCTTTCCCCTTAAAAAACTTTTTGTTTTTTGTCTTTGTAAATCTCAATTTTTAAAAATACANGATATATAGCATACTATTAGAGTTTTGGCCTTTTTATTTTAATCCAATGCAAATCTTTTTCTTTTAATAGGAAAGTAGACCCCAGTTACATTGATTGANGTGACTAACATGGTATGTCTGACTTCAGTTTCGGTACAGTGTGTTGTCATACACACTGTGATATACATATGCATCTGCACCTATTTGAATATCAGAAATATTGTAAAGTGGAGATTTAACAAGGTAACTCCATGTGGTTTATCTGGTAGTTAAAAGGAAGTTTATTTCTGGGTAACTTACAACCAGTAAAGGGGTCGGTTACAGGATCCGGGAGAGGTGAGGTGCAGCGTGGTTCTCTGGAGAACTCTGACTTGGTCTGCCANCTAGCATCCAGGATCATGAGGAGCCAAGAGGCCTGCGCTTATGGATCCTGGGTCTTTAGGGATCCCATCTTGGCCACGCCCCAGGGGCAGGTCATAGGCAGGCATGGCAGTTACCAGTTGCCTAACTAGGGGCAGTGCTTTAAGGTCAAAGCTGGAACAGCTACCCACTACAATATCAGTTTTGTTCTTCTGGTATTTATGAAGGTTTATGATTTTGCCATTTAAAAAAAATTGGTTTACTTTTATTTTTTGTGTGAGCATCTAGCACTCATGGAAGCCAGAAGAGGGCACTGGATTTATGGAAAATTGTGATCCGCCATGTGGGTGCTGGGAAATGAACCTAGGTCCTCTGCAAGAGCAGCCTGCTCTTAACTGTGCAGCCAGCTCCCCAGCCCATGTCCTTGTTCCTGTTTACAGCACTGTTCGTTCCCTGTGTTTTGACTATTTTCTGCTTGTTCTCTGTCATCAGTGTTAGAATTAGCAGGTGAGCTCTCCTTCCCTCCTCCCTATGTCCCCCCAGCATGTGACCTGAAATAATATCNAGCTTTCTTTTTCTGCTTTCATGGTGATTATCAGGCTTCATTTTATTTTTTCTTTCCTTTTCTNTCCCCCTCTCCAGAGTGTGTTGCATTTGCACACGTGCGTGCACACACATTCATGTGGAGATCAGAGGTCAATCTCAGGTTCCCCAGGAGCCATCTACCTAATGTCTCTCACTGGGACCTGGGGCTCAGCAATCAGGCTAGGCTAAAAGCATAACCAGACTGAACGTGCCAGGGATTCACTTGTTTCTGTGTCCTGGGTGTGGGGGTTACATGCAAGTGCCACCATACTTGGTTTTTCAAGCTGGTACTGGGGATCGAACTCAGGTCCTCATCCTTGCATGGCAAGCACTTAAGTAAATGAGCTATCTCTTGACTATTTTCTGTCTTTGTTTAGCCTTGGCCTCCTGTCCAGCCTCCCTCACACTCATTTGCCTGTGGCTTCCTGCTTGCTGCCCATCCTGGTGCTGATGTCCTCTCAGGCATTTTTGTTGTCTGAGGTCAGTTTTCTAGTAGGTTCTTCAGGAAGAGCTCATGGCTGACACCATCTGTAGCCTTTCCATGTAGGCTGTTGTGGTTTCCATTTTCTTCCATGAGTGTTGAGGACACTTCTCCCATTGTCTTCTGGCATAATACAGGGCCATAGANGAACTGACCTGTGGCCCCACGTGAAGAGTTGTGTTCTATGTGACCTGAAGCCCAAAGATTTTTTTTGGTATTGGAAGTCTAGGACTTCGGGGGCACATGAGTGTTGTTGTGAAGCGTGTCCATAGGGGGCGTAGTTTTCAGAGGTTCTAACCCAGGGACTGCATGTGCACTGGGGGCTCCCTGCTACTTGAACATTCAACTTTCTGAGTCTATTTCTGTCTGTTTTCCCGCAAATCCTTTTAACTTCCTACTTTACCCTTTGGCCCCAACTTTTTCCCTTTTCATCTTTTATTTCACCAACGACATCATGTTCCATGGTTTATTTGCACTTGTACTTCTTCTGGGTTGGTCTTTATTTCTAGAACATTCCTTTTCTTTCTCCACCCTCCTTCCGTTCATTCTCCTCACATTAAAGCCACCCCACCTCTGATGTATGATGTCCCTTCACAGCTCCTGCCATGGTTTCATTTCTTCTAGCTTGTGATGGAATGGGAGCTCCCTTCCTGGCTTTCCTTGGTGACTGGGCCTGTATTCCCATTCACCTTCGTTGTCTGTGGGGATGTCATGTGCTCTTTGGGACTTTGCTCCCAAGTTAACTTAGTGGACTCCATGTTGGCTTCTTTTCTGCTGCTCATGGGAAAGGCTTGTGCTCTGAGGACAGAAGGGCTCAGAGAGCTGTGGGAACTGTCTGAGCCTGCATGTCTGTCTTTCCTGAGAAGGTTCACAGATATCCACCTCCTGCTCACCTCTCTCCCTCCCTGTCTCCCTCCCTGCCCCACTTTCCCCTAGGTGTCTTCCTTTAATGCCCACCAGCCCTGAACTCACTCTCTGGTTCCTCCCTGGGCTGTCACTCTCCATGACTTGAGCCTGCAATACCTTCTGTATTTGGAGCCATCAGGTCCCTCCTCATCCCTCTCATAATCATTTTTATTATGCCAACTTGTGGCTCCTAGCAGCTNGCTCCGCCGAAGACATTCTCTGTGATGTTGGCTTTTGTTATTCTAGCTTTGTTCTTTNNAAAAAAACATTTATTTTTAGTTTATGTATATGAATGTTTGCCTGCATGTATATCTGTGTATTGCATATGTGGCTGGTGCCTTCAGAGGCCAGAAGAGGGCATCAGATTCCCTGGAACTGGAGTTATAAATGGTTGTAACCTTCCATGTGGGTGCTGGGAACCAAACCTGGGTTCTTCGTAAGAGCAGTGAGTGCTCTTAACCACTCGGCTGCTCTGATTTTCTGTTTTCNAAAATTTTATTTATTTATTTAGTGTGTATGGGTGTTTTGCCTGCATGCATGTCTATGCACTAAACATGTAGTCCCTGCTGAGGCCAGAAAAAAGGTGTTGTGTCCCCTGGGAGTTACAGATGGCTGTGCATTGCCATGTGGGTACTGGAATTAAACCCCAGGTTCTCTGGATGAGCAGCTGAGCTCTGAGCTATCTCTCCAGCATCTTTATTGTTTTTTTTTAAATTTTTTTATTTTATTTTGTGTGTGTGTGTGTGTGTGTGTGTGTGTGTGTGTGTGTGTGTGCATGTACTGCACCATAGAGTATGGTGGAAGTCAGAGAACAACTTTGTGGAGCTGATTATTTCTTTACACCTTTATGCAGGTTCTGGGTCTCGAACTCAGGTTGCCAGGCTGTGTGTTGCAAATGCTTTTACCTGTTGAGCCATCTTGATTGGCCAACAACTCACCCTTGAGAGAACCCCTTAATCCTTTCAGAGGACATACCCCCAGTTGGCCTAAGGCACTCGTACAAGGTCTTACCCCTCAAAGGGCCCAGCACCCTGAACACTCCCACACTGAGGACTGAGCCCCCAGTACTCAAGCCATGCCAGTGTGCAGGGTTACCATCTCCTCCCCAGCACTAGTTATTTCTGTCCTTTTGACACAGTNACAGGGTAAGATGGTAGCTTACTGTGCTTCTGATCTGGATGGTTAGGGATGCGTATAGTCTTCATATACCTCTTGCCTTTTGTATGTTTTCTTTGGAGAAGTGTCTATTCAAATTATTCACCTATCTCTAAATGAGATTTATTTTCTCCTTTCTACTGAGCATTTTGAGTTCCTTGTGGACTCTGATTTTAGTCTCTTATCAGTGAATAGTCTAGAGATAGTTTGCAGGTTGTCTCTTCGTCCTGATTATTTATTTATTTATTTTTGCAGTGCAGAATCTTCTCAGTTTTTTATCTTCTAATTTGTCTATTTTTACTTTTGTTGTCTGTGCTTCTGGGGTCTTATGAAAAAGTCTTTGCCTAGCCCAGTGTCTTGAAGGATTTATCCCATTTCCTCTAATAGTGTCATGGGCTNTCATCTTACACGTAGGGCTTTGATCCATGTTGAATTGATTTTTATGCNTGGTGAGAGGTAGGATCAAGAAACACCATGGGATTTAANCACAACACCAGGCAAGAGGCAGGTACCTCATTAGGTGCCAGGAACATGGTGACAGCACTTTCATCAGTTCTGGGCTCTTTCTGAAGTCTGACTATGTTCTTGGACTAATTGGTCCTTTGGACTAATCTTATGGGTCTTGCCCCNGGCTGGGAGCTCAGCTGGGTCCAGAGGGAGCACAGTCCTATGGCATCCCTAGGAAGTCCATAGGCCCGAGGAGCTGTCAGAGAGGAGCTGCTGACTCTGGACCAGGATGTGCAGAGCAGAAGAGGATTATTTTGCATGCCTCATTCTGATGACTGAATCCTATAAATGAGTTTCTTTCTGAAGGCCTGAAACCCTCAGGAAGGCTGAGGAGGAAATAAGGAGTCAGAATGCATGCCAAGAGCTATAAATGTCCTCGTCTGGGGTCATTATCCTCCGCCTATGGGCACTCGCTTGGCAGCTCACAGTGAAGCAGTCACATCCACCAGTCCAGGTGGACGAACTGGTTATTTAATTAATTGCATGTACATAGTTCAAGGTCCTGGCTCTTGTGTTGGGTGTCTGCCAAGCTCTCCATAGTCTAGAAATATCCCAAGGAACTTTTCTGACTTATAAATAGCATCATTACAATCTCACGTCCCTTGTTCTGTTGCCAAACCGTCTCATTGGTCTATTTGAACGACAACAACTGACAAAAGCTGCAAAAGCCATTCCAACCCACTATTTGTGGACAGCGCTTTACGTGCTTTTGAGATTNGGTCAGGTGGAGAAGTCTGATACCAGCTCTTTATCCTTCTCCTTCCTCNTCTGCAGTGGTTGAGATTACATGCCTGTGGGCCTCCACCACCCCACTGCAGGTAGGNCTGGGAGTCAAACCCAGGTCCTCTGGTGTGCCAGTTCAGTCCTCTACCCACTGAGCTACATCACCAGCTGTTTTATATGTTGAGACTGTTTTATTCACAACGAATGTGGGCTAAGTCTCATAGCTGTCATGATCCTGTGCCTGATCAATAGGCGAGTTACCTTTATGCATCATGGCTGAAGGGTCAGAGAAGGTTTTCCAGGAACTTTGAGTCTATTAGAAATTTCACATTGAAGTTCTGGTCTTTGGAACCCAAAGTAGCCTGGATGGTAGAGCTAGCTCTTTATCCTCTGAATGTCATGCTTTCCTATCGATGCCTCGCCATTTTCCACAATTCTCAACAGCATTCCATTCATTTCCCACTAACCTCACCCCAGCTTTCCATCACCCTAAACAGCAGAGCAGCCTTCAGTTTTGTTATCGGGCCATCCTTCAACCTTGGACTGTGGGCTAGCAATGTGAGGATAAATTCCTCATCTTTTTCCTCCCCACTTCCTTCCTCCTCCCCCTTCTTTTTCTCTTTCCTCCCCTCTTTTCCTCTCTTCTCTTCTTCCTTTTATTAAAATTTTTTTTCTTTCTTTTCTTTTTTATTTTTTGGGGGCAGGGACAACAGGTCCTGTTATACAACCCAGGGTGGCCTGGAGCTCTTGGTCTGCCTCTTCTAGTCTCCTGATGCTGGAATTACAGGTGTGCACACCCGGCTCCCAGATCCCACTTCCATCCTNACTCCCTTTTTTCCTAATTTGCATCTTCCAGGGTTCATGTGANCACACCTTCTGATTATTTGCACAATTGCATCTTCCTTGCGTTTCCATTTCTGTCCATGTTTTCCTGTGTCCTTCTCTTCCCTACTGTGACTCAGGCCTCTTCTTTGATTTCGCTCTTCCTCTGGCACATAGCTCTGCGTAGTTCACTTTCTTTCTCTCCTTTTCTCTAGCAAAAATTTCAGGCACACCTAACTTGCAGACAATAGAA
>LZPO01027395.1:91450-104030 GCA_001675575.1 Neotoma lepida | reverse complement strand
AGAGAGTATTCCTAGCCCTTCTATTGGTAGAGGATAGGGTTTTGTTAAGTTAATACATTCCAGAGGTTCATATCTGTTTACCAGGATGTTAGGTCTACACAGGTAGGAAAGGAATGGCTATTTGGTAAGCTAGAGATTGCCAGAGATAAANTGTAATTAGGCTCAAAACCGTAACATTCCAAACTCTCCATAGTCTTGGAAGTTTTAGCCAGTCAGCCTCTGGAGATGCAACTTCTTTTTAGGAATTGTTGTTCCTAACACCATGACCCATTCTGTGGATAACGGTCAGACACTTTGTCCCCATCCTATAAATCACGCAGTGATCTCTCAGGGATGGAGCTTACATGTGAGCTTGGGAACACAAACTTTCCTTCACCATGGTGGTTCTGTAGCCTGCTATCCTTTAGAGTCCAACAGCAAGAGGCCAGTGGCTGGTTCTTCCTGGAGTGCTGTGGTGGTTTGAATGAGAACGGCTCCATAGGCTCATGTATTTAATGCTTGGTCCCCAGGTGGTGGAACTGTTTGGGAAGGGTTAGGAGGTGTGGCCTTGGCCTTGTTGGAGATGTGTCTCTGTGAACAAGATTTGAGATTTCAAAAGTCCGCATCATGCCCTGTTAGCTCTCTTTGTCTCATGGTTGTGCCTTAAGATGTGAGCTCTCAGTTACTGCTCTAGCACTGTGCCTGCCTGCCACCATGCTTCCCACCGTAATGGTCATGGACTCACCCTCGGAAATTGTAAGCNCCAAATAAACTATTTCTTCTATAAATTGCCTTGGTTATGGTGTCTCTTCACAACAATAGAAAAGTNACTAAGACAAGGACCCTCCATCATTTCATTACACACAGAGGGGTCACCAACATTCATGGACTTCTTCCTGTCTTATTTACCNCAAATTACTTCTAATGGAGGAAGTAACTTTTACACAAAAGACTGGGACAATGGGTAATACTCAGGATTCTGTGTTCTTCCAGTGTGTGTTATCACTCTAGGGGCTGTCCAGAGAGAGTGCTGGAATGGCCCACCAAGGTGTTGGGATGCTTTCTACTTTTATTCTTAGCTTGTGTTCACACTTTCCATCCTGCTCTCTTTGTTCCTACATTTTTCTTTTTCCAGTATGTTCTATGAAGTACTATTCTACTTCACAATCAACTATTCTCTTCCTCCCACTTCCTCATATTAACTGAAGCTTTGTTCTCAAGACTCCATATGTTTTCAAGTTGTAGAATCCCAGCTCAGCTTAGCATGTGCTAAGATGCAATTTGTTGGCTGTTAAAATGGGAGAGCCTGGGCCTCACTGGCTTGAGGTTTGGCTGGAGTTAGATGTTCAGCTGGTGTCTTGGGGACTATCTCTGAAGCTGCGGCTCTGCTTCTCCCTGAACTGGCCCTATTCTTTGGCAGCATCTCTCTGTGGCCTTAAGAAAATGACTGGCAGCTAGAGACTCAACAGTCTTATAGATGCGGATCTCATCAGAGCAGCCCAATTACNTTCAAACAGAAAGAATCAAAATAGCATCCAATGGGTTCTGTGCCCCCACCTGGGCCANGTGACTATCCTTAAATTACCCTGAATAACCTGGTGACCTCTCAAGAGGCGCATGATTGAATCACACAAAGGTGTGAAGGGGNCGTTTAGACAGAACATTGCAGATATGCATTGTGAGGTTCCACTCCTCATCTTTGTCCCTCCTTATCATGAATCCTGACTCTAGCTGTTCGTGGCCTGGTCCTTGCTGCTGAATGTGCCTGTCCCTAAGAACTTGAATTTACCCATACAACCAGCACTCTGGTTCAGAAATAGAACTTGCCTCTCTTCTAGAAGATCTGTGTGAGATGCTTCCTGATCACACTTGGTGTGTGAAGGGCAAAGCAAAGATGCTTTGAGAAAGCAATGGAGGGAACCATGAGCTTGAACCCTGGAGGAAAAGACTAACACAGCCAACAACATTNAAATGAGGAGTGTCTGCTTATCAAGGACTCCTTTAGGAAATACTGAAAAATAAAAACTCAGACAGTCTCGGGGGAATGTCAAAAGGTTACAGGATCCCACTGGAGAGAGCTCTTGGCATCTAGAGCAGGAACAATTTGAGCAACAAAGTAAACAATAATAGAACTGGATTATGAACTAAGGCATAAAATAAATAGCCATGGGTATGAACCGATAAATGACTAAATACATAAGAGTGCAATGGAGAGGACGGACATGTGCTTTGAGCAGAGGGATCTCAACGGATGCAGACGCCAGTTCCTCCAGGCATATCTTCCAAGTCTGGGCTAGACTGAGGGACTTGCTTCCAAAGAGTGAGCATGGGAAAGGAAGACACTGATATTCTTACAAAGAATAGGTATGCTGAAAGCATATACCTCANCTACCAAGCCAGGACCAGAGCACATTACAGCAGGGCCCTTCTCAAAATATACATCCCTAGTAAGTCTTTTAGAAACATCAGTCAAAATCCAATCAAGGAACATTCTACCAAATACCCAATCGGTAGACTTCAGAAGTGTCAAGATCTTGAAAAATAGTGCCTGTNTTTAATTTGAGGATACAGACTTAGACAGATGCAAAAACAAATTCCGCTGAGGGTGGAGAGGTGGCTCAGTGGTTAAGGGCACTTGCTGCTCTTTTGGAGGATGGATGTTTGGTGCNCAGCATCCACATTGGGTGGTTCACAGTTGTCTATAACTCCATCTGTGGGGATCTAATATCCTCTTTTGGTCTCTGTGGGAACCTGTACTCATGTGTATGCAGTACACACACACACACACACACACACACACACACACACACACACACACACACTATCCTCTTCTGTGACTCAGAACTCAATGTTCAGAATGAGTTTTTGTAGATACAGGAAAGAACATGAGGGCAAAGAAGTCATGAGGAAGAAGAGATAAAAAATATGTAAAAAATACCAGAGGAGGTGGATCAATGAGATGTGATGACCTGGGTGTCCTGTGGTGACTCAGGAGAAGAGCATTATGGAGAACTGGCAAAATTCAAGTAGTCTATACTTAATAGAGTTGCACTGGTGTTGTTTTCTTTATTTGGAAGGATGCACGATGTCAATTTACCACGTTGTCATTGGGGAAGCTGGAGAAAGGGCACAGAGAGTTCTGTATCATCTTTAATATTCCTCTTCAAATCTAAAATTTTCCAAAACAAAAACTATTACAAAAATACATACTTAAGAGAGCAAAATGCTAAGCCATAGAGTTTAAGATGTCTGGAATGCATCTAAACCTGAAAAAGACTATGCAGAGCCTGTAAGAATCTTGACAAATTGATAGACCAACCAGAGCTACACGGTGAGACCCTGTTCAAAAATAGAAAGCAGATGAACTAACAGAAAACCAACAGTAATTGTTGAGTAGGAAGAAGGAAACCATATGTGGTGGGTCACATCTGTAACCCTAGCACTTGGAAGGCTGAGGCAGAGGTTAGGACTAGCTTGGGCTACACCATGACACCTTGTCTCAAAAAAGGGACAAACAAAAGAATTGGGAAAAGGAATGTCTGGCATCNGATAAACACGTGAAGTGTGCTTTGTCTCCATAGAGAAGGCAAGCAAAGGATCTCTTCCACATCCTCCTGGCTGCTGAGGTATGCTCACACTCCAGTAGGACCAGTCAGGGCTCTTTCATCTCCTCCCTTATCTTCCTCCGTTTGCTCCTCCNACTGCTTGCTCTCTTGATCTGAGCCTCTCCCTCCAGCCAGCTGTGCTCCCCACTGCTCATCCCAGGGCTGTCCTCATTTCCATGATAATTTTAGTTTTGATAGGGCTCCTTCCTGCATCTTGTCAGCTCACTTTTCATATCCTCCTGTTTTCTCACTGTCTCTTTCTTGGGCTGTTGCTTCATTAACTCTGAAAAAAATCTGTGGTGAACTATTTGGATATGATTTTCCTCTGCTCATCACCAACACTTCTCTAGACAGGGTCTCACTATGTAGTCCAGGCTGCCCTTGAGCTCAAGGTCCTTCTGCTTCTACCTTCCAAGTGCTGAGATTACAGGTATGTGTTACCGTCCCAGCCAAATGGCTATTTTATATATCTGTTTATTTAGTTTATAACCTAGTGCAATTATTACTTAGTTGCTTGAATTGTTATGGGTTTAGCCACTAAGATCCCTTTCTTATTTAATCCTGTGTGGGCCCTTAACATACTGGGCAAGCACTCTTACCACTGAGTGACACCCCAGCCCATGTTACCAACTCTGATGAGTGTTTTTATTATCATTCTTTCTCCCATTTTTATGACACAGCATTTTACATAAATCTCAACTTTACTCTTCTTTGGAGCAATCAAACTTTCTTGGCCCTGACTTCACAGGCCTATGAGAATTAGGGGTCAGGGCCATCCCATGGCCGACTGGTGGACTTGTGGTTGCTCTTCTCAGATTCATCTCCTCCATTGCTGACACGTGTGAATGATCGTAACTTTTCAGCTACCTCTTGAAATGTGGAGTTTGGAATGAAATTATAGACTGAGTGTTCGAGACTCTGTAACTGCAGTGATTTTTGATAAAGGTCCCTTAAAGACCCTCGTGTTGAAAGCTTGGTCTCCGAAGCTGTGCCATTGAGAGATGGTGGAATTTTTGAGAGGAGGGGCCAGGTGGGAGGTCTTTAGGTCATTGGGGGTGTGTCCTCAAAGGGGATGATGAAACCCTAGCACCTTCCCTCCCCACTACCCCCAATTTAATTTTTNAAATTCCATTTTAAAGATTCACTTGTGTGTGCCTGTGTGTCCGTCATGGCGCACATAAGGAGGTCAGAGAATGACTTAGGGAGTTGCTTCTCTCTTTCCACCAAGTGAGTCCAGCGACTGTGCTCAAGCCCCCAGGCTTGGTGACAAGCACCTTTGCTTGCTGGGCCATCTTCCTTTCTCTTTTGCTTCCTGTCCATGAGGTGAATACTTCTGCTTTGTCCTGTATTCCTGCTGGGATGTGTCACCACAGGCTCAAAGCAACAGGGCCAATCTACCCTGGACTGAAACCTTCAAACCTCTTTGCTCTGTAACTTGATTATTTCATGGAAAGCCAGCCAACANACTAACTTAACTTCTCTTTGTGGGCTTTGACCTTCAATTCTATCCTGTGAGAAAGCAAGAGGCTCAAAGACATGATGGGCCTAGGGTTGGGCACGTGATGNCTTCCCCAACCACAGACTTTCTCAGCTGTATGAGGCCACTGGGGCTGGGTGAAGTGTNGGGTCTCTAGGTATCTTTTGGNTGGGAAGACTAGANACTGGATAAGAGGGCTTTGAACATACAAGCAATTTCTGAATTAAGTTCTCCATGTTGGACAAAGGGGNAAAAAAAATCAGTCACAGAACCAGTTAGGTCCATCCCTTAGAGAAAGAGACCNATGTAGAATGGTGCAAACACCTGCTTGCAGATGGGTAGATTTGCGCTAGATCTGAGTTTGGATGAGTTGGCTGCATGACCTTGCCGACAATGCATCTAAAAAGAGNGAGTGGTATGACTCCCCACCTGCGCTTCTGCTCATCTGCAGNCCACAGTAAAAGCTTGACGCATACTTGGTTGATTAGTGTGAGCTGCATGGCAGGCAAGGGCCACAACTCAGAAGCTCAGCCTNCCACCCTGGCAGGGAGAGAGTCTCATGTGTCTGGTGGCCCTGTGCTCTCNGTGAGCCATTGCTACTGTGGCTGCTACAGGCAGAGAGAAGCAGTCAACAGGCCTTCCAGGAGATAAATGAATTTATTCATGTGTCTTACTTTTTACCCCACAAACATGCTGCCATTTTAAAATGTTGTATTTTTTAATCAGCTTATAAAGCATCAGGTTTCCTTATGGCGTTTTCATGCATATTTCATCTTGGTTGACATTCCTTCCCACCTCTTCCTGTCCTCATCTCCCCACNCCCATCGGCACTTGAAGCCTTCCACCNCCANTCTTCCCCTTCCACTCAGGTCACGTGTCCTACCCCGCNCCCCTTTCTTTAAAGCCTGCCCCCGAGGCATGATAACTTTTTGCCTTTGTATTACNTTTGAACCAATAACTCATAACAACCTCTTTGGTGGATTCNGACATTGTCTCAGCAGTAATAATAGGAAAGGGCTGGGGGAGGACCAGGGTCACCTAGAGGGCAGGAACGGGATGGTAANCCTGCCGGTGGGGAGAGCTAGTTCCAAAAGAGGATTTCTAAAGGAAACAAGAAAAGGATGAGAAAGAGGAGTTAAAAGCCCCAGCTAGGCTGGCGGTGAATACAAACTCTGCACTACTGAACTATTCCAAGGGGTCTGTGAATCCTGAGGTTCTGTGCACTGTCCCAGGAAGATGGTCCTACGAGCGCAAGCAGGCTCTGCTTCCCTGGACAGTGTCTGTGCTTGGGCTAAATCTGTCTTCTTGCAACCTTTGTTTGTTCATTCCTCCTATTTCTTCTGTCATCAGGCCCATAAGTCCAGCCCTGGTGGTGACTCAGATATGTCAAGTCAGGCACATTGTTTGGGAAGAATACCCCTTAGCATCTCAGTCACTCCCTGAAGGAGATAATTCTGAGATGCTGACAAGGAAAGCACAGAAGGCCTCNTCAATGCCCTCAAGTTGCTGGCCTCAATGAGTCTGCAGAACTCAAGCCTTGAGCACTCCTGTGGGGAGGAAATAAGGGCCCCACAAGACTTGNGGTGCTTGAGCACGAGAATCAGCACAAATGGGAAGAGACGGGTGCCTTCTGGGCCAGACATGAGTCAAGGGGACGATCTTAAGAAAGAGAAATATAGGACAAGACTTGGGGACAGAGGTCCAGCAAAATGGAGGTCAGAGAGATGAAAGCTGACAGTCCCCACCCGGGACAGGCTGGTTAGCTGGACACTGAATGTGAGTGATGTGAGCAGTCAGGTCACCAAATGTGCTGACCAGTCATCAGGGAGGGCCACGGGGTCTCAGAATAGCTGGGGGGCAATGTCCTTCAATATTAGCCACATCCCTGGATNGCATCCTGTGCTTACTATACAGTGATAGATTAATGATTTTACTGGGGGAGAGAATCTGGGGGCGGCAATGTGAGAATGTCAGAGACCAGAATCGAAACCAATATACCNGGGAGGGGTGGGCGGCTGGCTCATATGTCAGTCTAAATAAGTTGAGAAGTGTCAACTATTCTCCACTAGATGGTTGCCTGTGGGTGCTATGCACCATGGATGGTTACCTTTCCCGTCTGTTTCCTGTCCTTTCTTATTAGTACAATCCAGTGCCCTAATTCCCTTGTAGCTAAGGTCACCCCAGGCCACAGTTTGGGCCAATACAATGTAGGTCAAAGTCCTTGGGGATAGTTGTTCTTTNCCCCCCAGGACAATAAAGACAAAGTCTTGCTAGAGAAAGTGAAGTTGGCTGGGTGTGGTGGCNCATGCCTTTAATCCTAGTACTGGGAGGCAGAGGCTGGTGAATCTCTGAGTTCAAGGCCAGCCTGGACTATACAGAGAGTTCTAGAACCACATAGAGCAGAACATGGATGTGGAGACGGGAAGTGAAGCANTCATTTTTGTGGCAATGATAAAAGCNATACAAAGGATGCCAGTGGAAGAAGATAAGGGGGGGTCCTGTTCCCTGATTATGTCACGAACAGCTGCCTCAGCCCTGAGTTGCCTTTTTGTGAACANTGTAGCAAACTAAGCTCTTATCCCTGCAATCCAGAGNGGGGCAGGGCTTTCTATTTTTGTAACAGAGCATAATCTTCATGCACACAGGTACCACATGGAGTTTTTCAACCAGCAAAACTGAGAACGGGAACATAGAGGGTGGCTAACTCACAGGAATGCATCCATGGGGTTCTTTGATGGCCATCTGTGGGGACATGTTTCCATTTTCTTTTGGTCTTGAATATAGCTTGTGTGCTTTGTGAAAATTGAGACAGAACAATGAAATTTAAAGAACAAAGGAAAGAAAAAGCCCCATCAAACCATTTATCTGGGGCTAACTGTCACTGCAAAGGTGGTGAATGGCCTCAGAGGTTTGTGGGTCAGACAGGTGNTGCTTTTCTCACATAAAATGGGATTGCATTTTGGGCCTTGCCATTCACTCAACAGTTTCTTGTGGACCCTGTCCAGTGATGCTGTCAAGGGAACTCGTTCTGTTATCAGATTTCATTAGCTCTGCATTACTAATCACTACCATGATTTCATTGGTTTTAACAGCCAATGGTGTTAAAATGTCAATTGGCGTCTCAGTTTTGTTAATGAGCATAGGGCTGATGGGAGGTTGTGGGAAGCACCTTGGAGAGCTTTGTGACTTTTACCTATCAGGTAAACCCTGGGCATGGGATTGCTTGCTCAGGGAGAGGCGTGTGTGCCAGGTCTCACACAGCCTGTGCTGCTCCCTGGTATGTGTACCTGTCTCCTGAACCTGTCTTCTGGTGTTTCCGGAAACTGTCTCATTTTACTGACTTGGACTTCCACAAGTCCAACTTTCTGATTCCAAATGGGTCCTGAAGTAGCTCAGAGGGTCCAGCCACCACTTCCCTCTAATATGCTCAGACATNTTAGACAGATGTTCTAGCCTGTCACCCTTTCTCCCTTCTTTTCTTCTTTCCACAGGGCCTTGGTTTATTTCCCAAGCTGGTTTGAAACTTGTGATCCTTCTACCTCAGCCTTCCAAGTGACAGGACTACAGGCATGCACCACTATACTCTGCATTTTTTTCTTTTAAGGTAGGCTCTCTTGTAGCCTAGGCTGATTTTGAACTTGCTATGTAGCTGAGGATGATTTTGAACTCCTGATCTTCTTGTATTTATCTCCTGAATTCAGGGATTACAGGCATGCACCACCACACCTAGTTTATGCAGGACTGGGCACAGGACCCAGAACTTCCTGCATGCTAGGCAAGCACTCTACTGCCCGAGCCATCTTTAGCCCTGGCATCACATTCTTTATGTCCACAAGTCTACCTATCTGGAACCACACTCAAGGGAGGCTTTCTTCTTTGTGGACTCAAATTCAATTTCTTGTTTGGGCTTTAAGGCCAACTGCTAAAGGCCCAGTTCTCTAAGCGAAGCAATAGAATGGGTTTTCTTAACAAGTTCCTTTTACTTTCCAACCAAGCTGCATGTATTCAGACCTCCACAAGTGTTCTTCCAGACATCTGCCTCCCTGTAGAGACTGCTCTGGAAAGCTCTGACCAGTACCCANCCTGCCCCCAGCATCACAGAGATGTTGCCTGTGGGAAAATGGTATCACACAGCCTCTGCTTTGTTCTCCTGGGGTATGTAACTCGATTGACAGTGAGGACAATGGATCTCAATGTCCCTGCCCTCATTAGGGGAATTGTGGCTGCTCCCTTTGCTCTCCAGCAGAGACACTATGAAGGAGCCGGCTGTAAAGTTCTCCACTGTGACAATGTGAGCCAGCAGAACAAAGAACATCCTGTGCCTTGTTCTCATCACTGGCACTAAACCACATTAAGTATCTTGTGGGACCAGGACATCCTAAGCCTTGGGTGAGCCAGGTTCTCTTAGTGATGGGTTTCAAAATCCATATATCGACAGGTGAGAATTAACATTTAATTAGCACGTGCCTGAGAGCACTGCCAGCTCACCGCTTTGGAGTTTCCCTGATGTACCTGCATGCCAGCCCTCCCCCCAAGAAGAAAGGGAGGGTTGACTAAATCTTCCCACATCCTCTGGTGCATGACACACTGTCCCTTTGAAAGCCAAATTCTTCCATTTCCCTATGCAGTGCTCCCCATTCAGTCTCCCTTACCAGGGGAGCCCGCCTGACCTCCAGGCCAGCCCTCCTCCATTGTTCCCAACAACTCTGCCCCTCATCTCTCCCAAACATTACTGCTATCTGTTTCCATCTGCCTTTGACATTTCCAGTTACTCCCACGAAATTAGAGCCTCCTTGGGCCTCTAGGGTGCCATCCGCTTGAGCCTCGGATTCTGCTCTGAGTGTTGCTGTCAGTCCCCTCACTGGCTCTCATTTCTCCTCCTGCAGGGTATTTCCCTCCAGCGTCACCCATGTTGAGGGAGATTCTGGCTCTAGATTAAGAGCTCAGTTACTTGCATGACCAAGGCATCTTTGTGAGGACGCATGCCTTATCCCATGGCACGTGGTGGTGTGTGCGTGCCTGCGTGGGCCCACATGTACACACACATACTCGCATGTGCTGGGTGCTCACATGGGCAGGAGTCAGATTGCTGTGGCTCTCTCTCTTCTAATTGTATGGGCCTCTTCACTATTTGAAAACAACACGGCTCCACTTACCTCAGGATCTTAGTGCTTTGAGGCTGCTTTCCCCACAGGTTCCCCTTGTCAAAGACCTCTGGACCCACCTACATGAAGGAGAAGTCCATGTTCTTTGACAAGGGGAACTTCAACACTTCCCCTTCGGCCTCTACCACCACTTAGCTAACCTATGGAAGTTTCTAAACCTTCATCTCTCTGTCTGTACCAGTTGCTCCTCTCCTTACTGTGTTCTTTATTGTCTATCTCCACAAACTGAGTCTTTTCTCAGTTGACAGGTATTTTGTCGGTCTAGTAGGTGTCCAGTAGTTAGCTGCTGACTAGACAAACCCTTCTTGATATACAGTAGGAGCTAATGTGTGGAGCAAGGCTGTTAGTTGCAGAACATCTCCAACCAAGATAAAGGGAAAAATGATTTATTCAGGGAATCGGGCAGATTGCAGAGTCAGGAAGCTGGGAAGAAGAAGATTCAAGCTGCAGCTTCCAGAAATGTCTGCCAGCATAGCTGGCCCTAGCCTCTGCTGCAGTCAGGAGGCCGCTGCCACAGCCATGGGCCGCAAAGGGGTGCTGAGGCTGTTCTATCATCAAAGGTGTGCCAAGTCTGTTACCATCCACTACGGTAGCTTTGTACTTTTGTTCCCCAAGGAACTCGGGTCTGAACCTAGGTGTTGTGAGGGTGTACATGGAATGGAGCCAAAATCCAGTGTCTCTTCTGCAGTGACAAGGCTTGGAAATGGGCTCCACCATCATTCAGTTTTAGAAAGGCAATATTCATCATTGTTGGTTTTTTTTTTTTTTTTTTTTTTTGGTTTTTCGAGAAAGGGTTTCTCTGTGTAGCTTTGGCGGCGCCTTTTCCTGGAACTCACTTGGTAGCCCAGGCTGGCCTTGAACTCACAGAGATCTGCCTGCCTCTGCCTCCCGAGTGCTGGGATTAAAGGCGTGCGCCACCACCACCTGGCTTGTTGGGGGTTTTTACTCTTTTCTGGGGGGCCTGCCACCCAGATCCCAAATAAATTCACACACAGAGTCTTATTATTACTTATGAATGCCTGGCCTTAGCTTGACTAGTTTCTTGCCAGCTTTTCTTATCTTAACTTATCCCATCTGGGCTTTTCCAGTTCTCTTACTTCCATAGTTCTTACTCTTACTCTGTGGCTTGTTGTGTAGCTGCGTGACTAGCCCCTGATGTCCTCCTCCTTCTCCTGCTCCTTCTAGATCCTCTTCACCCAGATTTCTCCCTCTATACATACCCTCTGCCTGCCAGCCCTGCCTATCCTTTCTTCTGCCTTGCTTTTGGCTGTTCAGTTCTTTATTAGACCATCAGGTGTTTTACACAGGCACAGTAACAGCTTCACAGAGTTAAACAAATGCACNATAAACAAAAGTAACACCCCTTAAAATATTCTACTACAATTCATAGTGTGGTCTGAGTCTAGACTCAGTGGCTGAAACATAATGCCAGAGACTGGGTGATTTACAATGAGCAGAAGTACAGCGAGCAAGGTGCTAAGGTCCTCTTAAGGTCCCAATGGTCTCCTAAAGCCCCTCCCCTTCCCCAAATCTCCACAGTGTCCATCAAATTTCAGCTTGAGTTTTGGAGGGGGAGAACTGTTGTATATAAGATGGGACAACTGTGAAGCTGTGTGTGAAAGATTTTTGGAGGAGCTTTGAATGACAGTTGTCTATTCTACACGCTCATCCAGGTTTTCAACTCTGATGGGATTTAAGAACTTCAATGTAGTTTTAGTTTTCTGGGTAGTGTGCTTGTTTGAGCAGCTCTGTGGGCACGCGTCTCCCTGACCTCCTTTCCTGTGACTTGTCCTTTTTCCTTCAGCCTCTTTCACCTCCTTTCTCTTTTCTCTNTGTTCTGTTGATGCCTNGTCAGTGGTGATAGATGATAGACTGGTCTTAAACTCTTCATTCTCCTGCCTCAGTTTCATGAGCAATGGGATCACAGATGTGTGCACCACACCCAACGCTGAACTGAAAATTCTTAATTGTGATAAAGTGAAAACATCAATTTTATCTTGTGGTTTAAGCCTTGTAAGTCTTGTCTATGGATCTCACTCACATTCATTTCCATGTATCAAATGTGTCATTATATGTTTCTGTTGGCTGAATGGTTCACACATAGATCTTTAGTTCACCTGGACCCCACGAGTGCATGTGGGGGATCTAGATCTCTAGAGCACAGTTTCCTCAGCAACCATTTGCTAAACATTTTGTCCTCCAATCCTGGCTTATGAGGCTTTTCCTGTTGGAATCCAGGTTCCTGGACATGCACAGGCCTTATGTCCAAGCTCTCTGTTTTGACCTGCAGCGCCAGCAATGCATCTTCTTATCACTAGGACTCTGGGATGCACCAATGTTCTATTGAAGAAAAT
>LZPO01027395.1:61362-90206 GCA_001675575.1 Neotoma lepida | reverse complement strand
TCTGCCACTAAGCCTTATACTTGCAGCCCAAATGCTGCCAATCATAGTTTTTGCTTTTTTGTTCTGAGATGGAGTTTCACTGTTGTGAGACTTCCAGAATAACAAGGACGAGGGCTGTGTGCCACTGTGTCCAGCTCCAATGCTGCTAGTCCTAATGAGGGTGATTTCAAAGTTCTTTTGTTGGGTGTGGCTTGTGCTGGAGGGGTTTGATGTACAGTCTTGTNGACAATGTGGTTCTGGTCACACTTTGTTTTCTGAATTATTCTGTGGTTCTCTGTGCTATGAAGGGCTGCCCTTCTCCCAGGCCCCAACCCATAGGGAACAGGTAACTTCAGTACTAGAATAGCACTGTAGCCCAAACACTGATGTTTAGCAAAGAGGTTGCTATAGGAAGCCCTTTCCACTGTTTAGGAAGGTCAATCCAGGCAGATAGAGATGCCACCCCTGTACTGTGGCATCGCTCAGTGGCTAGGCCTACCCCTGAGGCGTGTCTGTGGCATACCTGGCATGTAGAGAACATTTGCTATGAGTCAGGATGTTTGAATGGGACCTGCCCCTTACTAGCTATATGACCATGAATAAGTTATCTGATCTCCTTAACCCTTGATATCCTCATCTGCAAGACATGGAAAGGGATGGTCCCTAGGGAAGCCACACGTGGATTAAGTGACCCACCCCCCAGAACAAACACATGGCAGGCAGGGCAATAACTGTCAGCTGTGGTATCAGTGATCCATAAAAGGAACAGTGCCACCAGTGTGGGAAAAGTAGACATTCCACAGAATTTTTAAGGCCACAAGTAATGCTCAGATAAGGGGGAAGTGAACGCTATATGCAGATGAAGCCAACATTTATTTTAAAATGTTTTAAAGCTTGGAAAATGAAAGACTGAAGGGAGATAAATGAATATGAGGATTCTTAGTAATTTTTTTNAAAAAAGGTCTCTTTTATAATTTTTCTGTTTCCAAATTTTCCTGCAGTGAATGTATTACTTTCATAAATCTTTAAAACATGTTTTATAGTAACAAAAATCTCAGTGTGACTCATCAGGGACAAGGCTGCCAAGTGTCTGTGGTGGTAGATATGTGTGCCCCTAAACGGGCCTGTGTGTCTGGCACAGGCCTGGCCCCTCGGGATCAGTGTTTTGTTTATCTCTTGGCATGGGTAGCCATGGGGATCTTAAGTGCCACAGTGGAACAAAATATGGCCAGTATGTGAAGGCCACAGAGCCAAAGGGAAGACAGCTGAGAAAGTAGGAGGGTGAGTGGAAGAGCAGGGAGCCCCAGCACAGAGGACAAGTGGAAAAGAGAGACAGAATGGAGAGCTAGAGAGATACCAAGTCTGAGACAAAGACAGGGTTTGATAGAGATCAAGATAGAGATAGCAAGACAGATGGGAGGGAGAAGATAGATGGACAGACACATAGTCAAGGCAGAGAAAGGGAAGAGAGAGACACAGGGAGATAGAAACAGATGAGAGACACAGAGATACCCTCAGAGAGANAGAGAGGATGGGGGGGGGGAGTCAGAAGGGAGGTGTGTAGCTGTGGGGAGGGGTCTCTACTGCTGCTTCTGCTTTGTGCCTGGTGTAGTGTCCAGGTTCAGCATTCCTGCTCAGTCATGGAATGTTAGTCTGGCATCCTTACAGATCCTATCCAGTGTCCCACGGTCCAGGATCCTAGGACCTACGTGAGCCACGAGATCTTCCAGGACAGAGTCCCTGTCTTTGGGCTGTGACCTGCCGTGTTTGGATGCTCCAAGCAAGGNGANAGATTTGAATGAAACCAAACTGTTCAGGCTGAAGGTGGATGGCGGCCCGCCTCAGCTCCTCCTGAGAGNCCCCGCCCTAGCCCCTCCTATGTTTCACTGAATCCTAGCTCTTTGGTAGGGTCTGGGGGTCTGATCTTCCATCCTGGGGGTGTGTCCTCAGGTCTTCCTCCCTGCTCTTGTTTCATAGCCTTGCGCAGGCTGCNTTTTGAGTCACATCCACCCTAAAGCTAGTGAGTATCAAACAGAGCGACCGAGACTCGAGTGAGGTAAACTTGAGGTTTTAGGTATAAGGGGCCCAGGGACACTATCCAAGATGCAGTCTTTGCAGTGTATGGACCATCATGCTCTGGGCCACCCCTTGGTCTGCTCTTCCTCTAGCCTTGTAACTGTCATAAAGTACCAAGTGTCTCTACGCCTGAGGTCCTTCAGCTCTTGGAGTCTTAGAGCAAGTGGCGCCCTCTCTGGATACGGGAGCAGGACAGGAGGCCAGCAGCCCCTCAGGGGATGGTGGATGAGACACTGGGACACCAAAATGAGTCCTAGTGCAGAGTTTGCAGACAGGGTAGCCTGGAAAAAGATGAGAGCAGCAGGCANGCCCAGGAGGGTCACAAGGATCACAGAGTCCCCTTTATCACAGAGCTNCCTTCAGCCTCNGGGAGATGCCCAGGGACTGAGAAAAATGTTTGTGACTTAGAGAATTCCAGGTGGTGAAAATGAAGACGTGAACAGTAGGGGCCTTGGGGTGGGGCCTCTGTGGAGAGAGACTGTAGCAGAGGTGAAGCTGCCTGCTTGTGGTTTACATGTCACCCACATGTCACCCATAGGCTCATGTATGAGATGTTTGCCCACTGACTGGCGAAGCTGATTTGGGAGGCCATGGAACTTTTAAAAGGTGGCCTCAGCTGGCAAAAGTAGGGGATGAACCTTGAGGGCTGTACCCAAACCCTGGTTCATCCCCACCCGCTTTCCGTTCCTGCTCTGCCATCACATTCCCTGTCACCTGTGTCTGCTGCCATTGAGCAGATCTANGGTTGGAGGGCACAGACTGAGAGTTCCAGGTTCTCATGCCCCTGAACAATGGACGGAGCCCCGGGAAAGGAAAGGTTAGGAAAATTAGCTTAGAGATGGGTCAGAGCTGGACCCAGGTCTGGACCTAAGGTCAAAGTTGGACCTATGACTTTTGAGGGGTCATACTTATTAACCCCGCTCTGTGTGTACATACTTCATTTTATCACACACACAAAAAATGGGGGGGCCAGGGGGTTTCCAGCCTTTCTCTGCTGTTGCCTCCCTCCATGAGTTCCCTAAAACCCACCAACCCTACAGACCAAGTAATCAAACATATGAGCCTGTGGGGAATTCCACATTTGAACCACAGGAGCACCGGAACTTTTAGTATTTGGGGGATTCCTAAAGTAGAACAGAATGTAGTTGACATTATGAGATGTCCCATGATCCTTTTGGGGATGAGGGGTGGAGTGCTGCTTTGAATCTGAAATATCCCCACAGGNTNATTCTTTGGCCTTGGTTTTCATGATAGTGGTGTGGTTTTGGAAAGTTATGGGGCTTTTAGGAGGCGGGGCCTAGTTAGTGGAGATGGGTCACAGGGATGGGCCTTTCTCTCTGCTTCCGTTGGTCACCAAGTTGAACAGATGTCCTTTGCCACATGTGTCTACCACCATGACGGTCTACATGGGGCAACTGAGGACTGAGCCCTCTGAAACCGCAGTGGTGCAAGCACAACTAATATGTGGATTAAAGAAATTACTTTGGGCTGGTGAGATGGCTCAGCCAGTAAAGATGTTTGCTGCCAAGCGTGAGGACCTGAGTTTTATCCCCTGGTCCCACGTGGTGGATGGAGAGAACTGATGCTGTCAGTTGTCTTCTGACTTCCACATGTGCCACCCCCTGAGATAAACAAACAAACAAACAAACAAACAAATGGTACATGTGTGGAGGTCAGAGAACAATTCATGAAAAGTGGTCTTCTCCTTTCATGTGGGCCGAGGGATTGAACTCAGGTCTTCAGGATTGGCCATGAGAGCCTCTATTTATTGAGCCGCCTCACTGGCCTGAATATCTGCACTGATGGAGCAAATCAGCTACTGAGAAGGCCCAGGCAGGGAGCATCGGGCTGTGGCATGAGACCATGCGAAGGCCCTGAGGTGGAAGGGAACTTCAGAGTGGCTGGAAAACAGATGNTGCTACCTGCCTGTGCACCAGTGACTGATGCTTGGAGCAGCCATCATGGCCAGGTTCTGTGACAGAACCAGAACTGATTCTTACTCATGTGGGTCTCAAGATGACATGGGTTTAAAAAGCCGAGCTTTGACAGAGCCTGCAGAGGCCAACACATAGGCCAACGACTCTCTGGGTGAAGTACTTCTCACTCTGGATTTGTGGAGAATGGGCAGAGATGTAAGCATACAAACATCAGATATTTCTGCCTGTGTTCTGCGTCCACCCCCCCCCCATTCTGGTGGTGAAAGCACGTGGTCAAGCCCAACATCATGGGGGTGTTACATTTTATGAAGAGGGAGAGCGAATGTGCACTGAAAGCCCCCACCTCACCCATGCCGCTGAGTTGCTGTAGGCTAATGGGGCTGTGGCTTTCGAGGGGCACGTGGGAGGCAGTGCCTGTGCAGCGTGGCTTTTAGCAGCCTGTAAGGACAGGTCCTATCCCGAAGATCTTGATAAGTCCTGGTGAGGGGTTTGGGTTTCATTGTCCCCTGAGGGCGGTAGGGAGCCATAGCGCTTTCATTAGGAGGGTGGTGTGGATTGGTCCCTCTGCAATCAAAAGTGGGATAAGTCTGTGGTGGAGGTAAGCCTGTGCAAACTCTCAGACCCGGGAGGAGGAGCAGGAGGCCACGTGGGAAAGGTGTGGAGAGGATAACGATGGGAGGAAGGGGTAGCCAGTTTGGCTTTTGGTCCTATGCTTGGATGACAGGGACACTTCAATGGTTAGTTTTGTGCACTTGACACAATCTCGAATCCTTTGGGAAGAATGTCTTAATGAGGGATTATCTAGAGTAGGTTGGCCCGTAGGCATGTCTTTGGGGGAATTATCTGGATTACATTAATTGATGTGAGAAGACCTGCCCAATATGGGTGGCAACATTCCCTAAGCAGGAGGTCCTGAACTGTATCCTCAGGGAAAGCAAGCTGAACAAGGTATGCATGCATTTTACTCCTGTTCTGCTCTTGACTGTGGTTGTGACTAGATGTCTTGAGTTTTTGCNCCTTGACCTCCCTGCCACGATGAGCTGTAACCTGGAATTGTGAGCTGAAATAAGCCCCTTTCTCCCTAAATTGCTTTTGTATTTTTTTTTAAATAAATCACAGCAACATGAAACAAATCTAAGACAGAAATAATGGTGACTTCCCCATCCAAGGAACACAGAAGAACTGGGATGTGAATGAGAGCTGGCTTAGACACNTTGGAGGTGGGATTCTNNTGGGACAGAGACAGAGTCATTGTTACCAAAAACAGTCAGGGGAACATGAGCTACAGGGCTCAGGAAACCTGGTGGGCAGGCACNGGGAATCTTCAGTAGCCTCAACAATGAGGCTGATATTGGTTGCTTTTCACATTCCTTAGCCCAACTGAACCCTGAAATTACTTGGGGGTGGTAATGTNTGTGCAGAGGAATCCAGCTCCCAGAGGCCCCGTATGGCTAAGAGTTACAAGGTCTGTAAGTACAGCTTATGTTTGTGAACTTCTTTGCATAGTTTTTGGAACAGGCTCTCACTATGTAGCCTTGGCCGGCCTTGAATGCGTGGTGATCCTCCTGCCTCAAGCTCCCAAACGCTGAGATTATAGGTATGCGACACCTTCCCAAGAAGTGCTTGTAAAGTCACCTTGGTCTGGGAGGCTGTGAGGAAGGAGGCAGCCCTGCAACAGCTGGACCTGCATTTCACATTACAAGTAAACATGTCCTGTGGAAGTCACTTTTAATGTAGCTTTCTGTGACATTCAGATGAACTTGGTTTAAATGAATCCACGATAATTCTGTGACATTTGGTCACGCTTCTGCCTCACACCTGGGGGCATTTTCGCCTCAGCATTAATCTGTGCGAGATTAACAGGGCTCCAGCCTGGCCTGGCCCTGTTGGCAGTTTGAAGTGTTGAGCGCCACCTGGTGGCCGCATGGCACATGGCACTACCCTGAGGTGCCCCGAGGGAAGTCTGTTTCCCCAGTCATTTGCATCCCAGCCCCAGTTTATCCTTTAGTCAGCACCCCGAATCTTGAACGTCAGCGGCTTGGCACGCACTACAGGAATTTAAGACACCATCGAGCTTCCTATCTTATGTNGGCTCCGGAAATTGAGGGGGGACTGCTTCTAGGAAGTGTCTGGCTATCCTTCCCCTCCTGCCAATTGAGAACTGGCTACTAAATAAAGATGCCATGTGACCTCCCTTCTGCAGACTCCGGGTCTCAGAGCAACAGTTAAAGTGGAGAGGAGGGAGGCAGATGACTCACCGATACTCCGGAGCAGGAAATTAGCACCCTGGGAGCCCGACCCGGCAGCAGCTCATACAGAATTGATTGGCGGTGGTTTGAGCCGTGGGTGGAGTGGCTTTAATGTAGCTGNGCTTATTAATACTTCCTTCTGCTGACCTTGGGTACAAACCTAAAATGGAGCTAGGTATGGTGGCTCAGGCCTGTAATTTTAGCTCTCAGGAAGCTGAGGCAGGAGGATTGCTATGAGTTCCAGGGTAGCCTGAGCTCAAGAACAAAACAAACAAACAAAAAAACCCCAAACAAATCTGAAATGACCNATAATGGTTCCCACCAGCATTCTTCAAAGTTTAGAAATTCCCGAGTTTGGTGGAGAGACTCTGGGCGGGGCCACACAGGTTACCACCCACACGGGTGGTCCTAGGGGACCCTTTGCTAATGGAGCCATTTGATGCTGCCTGGCTGCTGGGTCTCTCTCAGCCCTGAGTCCACCCAGCCTTTGGACTAAGCGTGGCTCCAAGCAACACAGACAAGATGGCAGAGGTNCTTNGAGAAAGCACAGCTGAAAGTAACAAGGAGACAATTTCTTATCTTTCAGCCNGGAGCAGAAACNGGAACCCTNTGATGGCAGTGGTGTGCAGGCTGCTCCCCAGCGCGGTGTGTGGGAGGAAGGCATGGGTCTGTGGGAAGTGCTGTTCTGAGAACTGACATTGTGGTTTGCCATGCTGGGGTCAATGAAGCAGGTGAGGTGGGGAGCCCTGGCCATGTGGATGAAAGCCCCAGGGCAGACAGAGTGGCCACAGGGTCATGGTCTCAGCTGACACTGGGAAGCCAAGCCAGGGACACAAAGAACTACTTGTCACCTAGGCAGTGCACTCTTCAGGCCTGGAATGAGGGGACTTGAAAGTCAGCTAGACATTTTCCTGCTAGAGAAATTGGGGGGGGGGGTGTCTCAGAGGTCACGTGACTCCTCTGTGACTCTGCAGAGCTAGGTAGCACCAGATTTCCACCCCAGTAGAGACTCCTTCCACAAGGCTTGGGGTCCAGACAACCCAGAGGCCCCTGTTCCAAAATGCTTTATCTTGTTTTGTACTTAAAATAAGCAAGTTTTTGTTTGTTTGTTTGTTTTGGGATTTGAGATAGGGTCCTCATGTTCACTTAGGCTAGGCTTGAACTCCTTCATAGGGAGCCCTGATCCATGCTGATGCTGAGCCAGAGTTTCTGTCTGTTGGAGAATGCAGGACAGGTGGGCACAGCCTCCCCCCCGCCAAAGGCTCTAAAGCAACAGGTTCTGTGCCCACATGGCTTCCTCTTCCTTATGTAAAACAGTCTAGTTCTCCAACAGCTTTCCTGTTTGCATCTCCACCTGGCAGCGGAGGAACCACAAACAAAATCACATTCTGCTTTTCATGGGGCCGAGAGGAATCAGGGAGACAGGTGGGCAGGACACACCTTGCTTATGTCCTCTGCTCCCCCTCTGCTGGCTGGGCTGGCTGTGGAGTTTTGCAAAGATGGCTCAGGGCACGGCAGGGGTATCTCTTCTCAGAGCCCAGCCCCGTGTTTTCTTCAGCTTCTGTTCCCATGCTTGTGGTACTCCTGCCAGCATGTCTGTCCCGGGGGAGAATGGCTCTGTTCCTGGTGAGGCACAGGTGGGTGGCTGTGTGTTGAACAAGGCTCTCCCTCCTGGGAATGTCTTTTGCTCTATAAACCAAACACACACAGAGAGGTGTCCCAGGCAGATCCCAGCCTAGATCCCTGCCCCCTGCCCACATTCTGGGGAGCCTATAAGCTGCCAAATGTCCAGGGCCATCTGGGGCCATGGAGGCAGATCCTCAAACCAAGATCTGTACCATCTGCTACCCCAAAGGGTGTTGCCAGGGGTCCTCCTCCAGAGCCTTTACCCATGGGCGTGACTTGGTTTCCAGGCTGGTAGTGTGTCTGTCTGAGCTCAGTTGGCCCTGGGTCTTGAGGCAGATGGTCTTGGAACTACTTAAGGGGCAGCAGTGCCTGGGGTCAAATGGGGACAGAGGTGTCATCTTTCCCTGCCTTCCCACCTGTGTTATTGGGGTCTGGGTCTGTTTACCAGAATGATACTGGATGGGGGGGTGGGGCTCAGGGGTCCTTCGTGTCTGGAACAAGGACTTGAGTGAGACATAGAATAGCAGCAAAGTGTAGCTTTATTAGGAGTGAGAGTGAGTACAGTGTGTACTCTGTGGACAGCGGGGCCTGAGCAAGTTTGAGGCTCATAGGCCCTCTGTCTGGGGTTTTCTTTACAAAGGGGGGGTGCATTTCCCTGACAGGGGTAGATATTTCTTTTACTGCAGTACCTGATTGATTTTTCTTTTTTGTTTGCACAATCCTTGGAGGTCCAGGGCAGTCCAAGAGAAGGTCTTTCAGTCTGTCTTGGTTGCTGCACACTATGACTCACAGTCACGTGTGTCTGACTACCTTCAGGCTTCGTAGACTCTGGAGCTCTCCCCTGCCCTCCTCTGTTCTGTTTAAGGGACAGACTCCTGCAGGCCATGTCTTTGTTCTTCCAGCTCCCATCCTTGGGAGGTGCTTGCTGGTGGGACACTGCAGCAGGATGGAAGCTGGTTCCTCCTGTCCCCTTCCAGTGGTGACAGACAAGACCACAGAGGTTCCACTTCCCTGGGTAACACATCACTGGGCTTGGGGGCACCCCCCCTCCTTCTGTCCCTTGCTGTTCCTCAGCTGTGATGTCAATTCTGGAATGCCTGGCCCATTTGTTCTTGGCTCCTTTATGCCCTGAGTTACCAGTTCCCGAAGGTCACGTCTCTGCATTAAACACTCGACAACTTCTTTTCTCCAGACCCATGCAGGCATACACACCAGAGGAGGACTTGAGTATCTTTCTCTGCTGCTCTCTGCCTCATTCCCTTGGGATAAGATCTCTCACTGAATCTAGAGCTAGGCTGGCAGCTATCCAGCCCTCCTCTCTACCCTGCACAGTAAAGAAGTTAGAGACATAAGTGGCCACCCAGCTTTCTATGTACAAGCGTGGGGGTTAGAACGCATGTCCTCCTGCTTGTGCACCAATTGCCCTAACCCCCTGGGCCAGCTCCCCAGCTCCTCTCCACACTTTTTGACTATGAACCTGTCAAGCTCACAGAAAACTCTTATCTGACCTCCACTTCTGTTTTCCTACGCTTCTCAGGTCAGTCTGACCCCCTGCTTGAGGGCTCTGCCAGGTCAGTCCTTCCTTTCCTACATCTATCTGCCAATGCCCCTGGGACAAACAAGTATGGGGGGGGGCAACTTGGAGGACAACTGGCTTTGGAGGAGGTGTCTTCTGGCTCACACAGCCCTCAGGCTCTCTGCTTGGAAGATATGCAAATATGGCTCTGTTGCTTTACTTGAGTTCTTCCAGGTCATCNTGGAGTCTGGAACTGCATAGGGCCCAAGGACTTTGACATCTGCCTCTTGCCATCCACTTTGTAGCCCNTCACCACACAGCCTTTATCTCNGCCAAGCCACTAACATGATCTAATGTATTAGGAATATCATTCTATATTCCTGTGGCCGTCATTACAAGGTGCCCAAACTGGATGCCTTGTAATAACAGGAATTTATTCTCTCAGAGTCCTAGATGCTGGGGTCTGAGATCTAAGTGTTGGCAGGACCATGCTCTCACCATAGCTTTCAGGGGAAGNTCCTTCCTTGTGCTTGCTGACTCCCAGAAGGCCACGGTTCCATGGAGGCATTGTTCTAATCTCCGCCTCCGTTTTCACTTTTAAGTTATTTTTCTTTTTAGATAGGGCCCATGTGTATGTAGCCCATGTTGAGCTTAAACTTGTGATCCTCCTGCCTCAGCTTTCTGAGTGTTGGGCTCATAGAACACATGCCACCACACTTGGCTCTCTCCATCTTCAAACTTTTTTAAAAAAATGTTTATTTAATTTGTGTATATGTTACCTGCATGTACCTATGTGCACCATGTGTGTGCCTGGTGCCATTAGTGGTCAAAAGTGGGCATTAGGTCCCCTGGAACTTGAGTTATAGGCATCTGTGAGCCTTATGGGTGCTGAGAATGGAAACCGGGTCCTCTGCAAGAGCAGCAAGTGCTCTTAACTGCTGAGNCAGCTCATTACCCCTAAGTCCCTTTCTTTATGTGGACTTCTTTTGTATATGTGTCTCTCTGTATCCTTTCCTATTGGAAGAAAGGAAGGAAAGGAGGGAGGAAGGAAGGGAGGGAGGGAAAAAGAAGGAAGAGATGAAGAAAGGAGAAGGCAAGTCAGAAGGAGTCNCTGCAGTCGTGGGTGGCCCACAGAGGCCCCATCTGGCAGGGCAGGCCACGGTAGGAGCAATTTATAGCCAAGAAGTAATTGAACAGATTCAGGTCTCACAAGCCCAAACAGAGTCCTGGATTCTTGCTGTTAGGGAAGCTCATTAAAAAGAAGAATGAGAAAAAGGCAACAGAGCAGGGAATAGAGCTCTCTCCAGAGTCTGGGGATTTTTCCAAAGCCCATAGTCAAGAGCATCCAGCACATTTCACCCTGTGAACTGTGATGGTGAGCTTCGGGGCTGTCTCCAGATGTGAGCCCACCCTGTGGAGACTCTGCCCACCTAGTTCCCCTGCCAGCCACAGAGTCTGCTCTTGGCTGGTCTTCAGGTTTGACTCACTTATCTTGTCTGTGAAATCATTCAGAGGAGCCAATCACAACCTCCTGTGGGAACCAGTGAGACTCACCCTCTTGCCACTGCCAGGCCTATGGTCTCAGTGTTGCTGGCTCACTCTGTTCCCCAGTGCATCCCCTACCCCAGAGCTTTCAGGAGATGTGGCTGACGGCAGTTGCTGTGTGTTTGGCTCTCTTGTACTAGTTAGTGCTGGAGATTCTGTCCTCACTAATGGGGTGAGATGGAGGCGATCGAGCATCCTACACAGGGTGCAGTCTCCTCTCTCAGGCTATGTTGAGGTAGCCTGGGATCACTGCCCAGTCTCTTGGAGCAGGAAGGGACTTCACTGATGTGAGGGAAGAGGTCAGTGTGTGGGGGAGTGTGCCCCAGCTCCTCTCTCCACAGCCTGTCAGGAAGCCTCCTCTAGGGAATGACCCTGAGAGCCTGCATATGCCTGCCTGGAGGAGGCGTGAGGGAGAGCCAGTGCCCTGGAACTTGCAAGGTCATGAAGTCTACATGAACTTGAGAACTGGAGCCTACTTCTTGTCAGAAGTTCAATCAACTGGAGATAGCCAGGCAGGGAGATCAGCCTAATGCTACCCCTCTTCAGTGATAAGACTTGTCCCCTGCCCAATGATCGGGGACTCCAGAGAGTGGCTTATTCTGTATGTCTTGCACACACCTACTGTGGATTGAATTGTGGCTGCAACTTATGAATTCACATTAGTGTTTTTCCTTGCTATCAAGACATATGTGTGCATTTTCCTGTTCTTTTGTCTCAGAATTGAACCCAGGCCTCACAGCACCCAGGAGATGTGGGGAGAGATGGAAGAATACATTTAGAGAGGACTGGAGAAGAGGATTCCTGGGTTCTGGCGGGGGGAAGGGGAGAAAGATCGGGACAAATAAGACATGTCCCTTTGGGGCCTTCAGTGGCGACACAGGCTGCAGAAGGGCAGGCTGGAGGCTCTTCACTTTTTAGCCCTGGATTCTTCCCAGTGTCCTCTCTGGGCCTTAAGTTTGAGGTTTTGGTTCTGGTAGGAGCTGTAGCAATCGGGGGGTGCACGGGCTCCACCTTCTGTCCAGTTGGTGTTGGTGCGGGAAAGGCATGCTGAGGACAGAAGGTGGAGGCTGGCTCAGGGTGGGGATGGGGTGACAGTGAGATCAGGAGCAGACTGAGCTCACCTTCTTAAGAAACAACACAGATCCCTGAATTTATGTATAAATAGCACATGAATTCATAGATCATGCTTATCTGGTATGTGTTTGTAGATTAATGTAAGATTTGGATTTAAAACACGGTGTTGGGCNGGGAAGGTGGTTTAGTGGGTAAAAATACTTCANAATTGTCAAGATGTGAGCTTGGGTCTCCAGAACACACATAGTGGTACACATCTGTAATCCCAGCACTCCTGTGACAAGATGGACAATCCCTGGAAGCTCACAGGCCAGCTAGCCTGGAGTGCACAGAGGTACAAGGCAGATAAGGACCACCTGGTTACCTTCTGACATCCACATGTTCACTCCCACACAAGTGTGCACACACACAGGCAGACTAATAAAGTAATATAAACCATGTCTGATATGTATTTATAGATGAAAGAAAAGCTTTATATTTAAAACAGCGCTTCCTTCATCTCTTTNNTCTACATGGCCTTTGTTATTTTTAATAAAGNGGTAATTTCTGGGCTGCTTGGATTTTTCTTTTGTANAGACAGGGTCTTGCTATGTTGCTCTGCTTGTCTAGAACTTACGATGACCTTGAACTTGCTGCAGTCTTCTTGCCTCTTTCNCTCCAGTGAGGGGACTTCCAGGTGTCTGCTGGCCTGCCNGGCTGCATGCTGTCTTGTGAGTATCCAGCTTTTAAAGNAAGGAAGTGAATAGTTGATNCAACANGGCCACCACAGTGATCACCCATCATGACACCTTCAACAGTTTACAGCAAAAGACACCATACAGTTGAAAAGGTGACTGGCTTTACTCTTCTTTGCTTGGGAATTGTGTATNCATTAAAAAAGACTTTTAGCTTTGAAATAATAAACTCACAGGGGAACTAAAAAAAAAATCAGACAATACTCACCCAATTCTGTGTGCNCTTTGCTTCATTCCTTCAATAGTGACAGTTGCAATNCANGGAAAAATTATATTTTTCTAAAATCCACATCCAGAGATCATTTCTACTACAGGGATGGCATTGGGATGGGAGACCGTNGTGAGGCATGATTAGGTCATGAGGGAGTCTTCACAAATGGGATTAGCATCCTTATAATGAACACCATGGAGTNNTTTCCTGTCATTNCTGTCTGCCACACAAGGCCACAGTCAGAAGGAAGGCAGAATGNGTGAACCAGGACCCAGGCTGCTCCCAGATTCAAAATCTACTGGTACCTTGGCCTTNTAGCTTCNAGAACCACGAGGAACAAACACATTCCTGTCGTTTAAGAGTCACTCAGTGTGTTAGAGAGGGTTCTCTATAGGAATGGAGCAGGTAGCATGCACACATGTTAGTTAGAAAAGGGGCTTTTTTACATTGCACTATAGGAGCTGAGTAGCTGTATTAGTTACTTTTCAGTTGCTGTGATAAAAGAGACTGAGGCAACATTTGGAAGAGGGGTTTATTTGGGTTAAGGTCGGCAGGGTTAGACTCTATACTGGCAGCAGGTAGCAGGAGCAGGAAGCTGAGGGCTCACACCCTGAGCTGCAAACCCAAATCGGAGAGTGAAGCAGGTGAAGCTTCAAGCTCTCAAAGCCCACCCCCCAGTGACATGCTTCCTCCAGCAAGGCCAGATCTCCTAAATCTCTCAAATAGCACCAACAACTGTGGACCAAGTATTCAGATGCCTGAGACTCTGGGGCATTTCTCATTCAAACCGCTGCAGCCTCCAACAATTGCTGTGTGGACAGTGGGGAAGCGGAGAACCCGGTGCCCGCTCAGTGGTGAAGTTGGAAGCTTTGGTAGTCTCAATCTGGNACTGAAGGTCTAGAAGATTTCCCGAGTGCTGCTGGGCTTCAGGTTNTGCTGGAAAGTTGAAGAAGCTGGAGTTTGATGTGAGTAAAGGGCAGTGGCCGCAGGGGGGCGCACTCCCGTCTCCCCATGTAGGAATGTGCCATCCATGATGAATGAAGGTCTTTGTTTCTCAGCTAATCCTTTCTGGAAATGTCCTCATAGACCCACCCAGGGAGGCCTGTCTCTTAGTTGATTCCAGGTCCTGTCAAGGTGACAATAAGATTATCACACCTGGTGTGGGGTAGAGTTGGGGTACAATGTCAAAACCAGAAGTATACATTAGTATAGACTTTGGAAGTCATTCAGTTTCCACCCTTTCCCTCCCTCCCTCCCTTTCTCTTCCCTTCCCTCCCTCCCTCCCCCTCCCCCTTCCCCTCCCTCTCTCTCCTCCCGTTCTCTCACTCTCTTGCTCTGTCTCCTCCAGTTTTAGACACTTTTTGCCTCACCTGTAGATTGGTTTAACCCGCATTTCCATTAAGGTACCAAACTGCTCCATCATGGAGAAAGAACTCTGTCCAGCCGCCTCCTCCATTCACACCCCTGTCCATCTCTGCAAACCAGTTAAGCTCTACCTCATCTCTGCACTTGTGTCGTGAGAAAGCTGTCTGAATAACGTCCTATGGGTGCTTTCTGACTGCTTATACCTGGTGATGTCTGCCTNGCAGCAGTGCCTTATTGCCCAATAATAGGAACTTTGTTCCACCTGCCGTTCATCCCTGCTGCTTCTCATCTGCTGTTTGAATAAAGCTGCTCTGAACTCTAGTCACAAGGCTTTTGTGTGAACATAAGTTTTCATGTCTCTGGGATGAATTCCCAAATGTGGTTGTAGGATCATATGATAAGTGAGTGTTTAGTCTATAAAAAGCTGTCAGGTTCTTTGTTTATATTAAGCGGGATACGGCAGACTGAGTTTCTCAGAATTCTCATCAGTTGATGCTATATTTTTTTCATGTGTGTGGTGTATGTGTGTTGTATATGCACGTGTTTGAGTGCAGAGGACCTCAGATGTTCCTGCTCTGTTACTCTATGCCATATTCCTTTGAGATGGGGTCTCTTACCGAGAGCCAGCGGGCCCCAGTGATCCACCTATCTCTGTCCCCAACAGTGCTAAGACCTTAGGCACTCCTGTGGTGGTGCCCTACTTTTTATGTGGACACTGGGGATCTGAATTCAGGTCCTCATGCTTGTACACCAAGTGCTCTTACCTACTTAGCCATTTCCTTAGTCCACTATTGCAATTTTTAAGTTAACTATTCTAACTGATGTACTTTGGAATCTCATATGGCTTTAATTTTATAGGTGTGTGTGTGTGTGTGTGTGTGTGTGTGTGTGTGTGTGTGTTTTCAGTGAATGCTTCTCACCATTAGTCTTTTTGGAGTCTGCCTTGGTTTCTGAATGAGGCCCTTATGTCTTCTACATGGCCCAAGCCATGACCAAGGAGCAGGGGCAAAGCCCTCTCCACCCTCTGCTTCCTTCCCATCAGGCCATCCTTGCCCCTGAGCTCCTCTGGGCACTGGAAGACACTTGGTAGGTAGTCAAGCCTTCTGTCTCCCCAGGCCAAACTTGGTTTCTTTCTCTTTAATTTTTCAGGTCTTTGCTCCATAGAAAATCTAACTCCATCTCAGCTTCTCAGTGTCTGCTTTCTGGAGAACTTCCTGGTACTTCATGATACGTCCTCAGTACATTTGACTCATCTGTTCTCTGGTGATGGATCTGAATTGCCTCNAACACCCACACCCATGACACACACTGTGATGAACAGCCTTCTCATCTCCTGATAGCCTTGGGTGGGAATTTCCTTCAATCATCTATTCCCTGGAATGTGATTTCTGAGTCTTATGGGATGTAGCCACGGTCCAGTTCACAATGTACACTCAGATTGTGTTCCAGAAGGTCTGCGTCAGTCTGTGTTGGCACCGTCTCTGGCCCACTTCTGTCTGTCTCCCAGTGCCTTGCTTATATTTGACAGTATCTGTCTGACTTTGAGTCTTCCTTGATATATTTGCTATCACTGTGGGCTTCCCTATAGATCGCTTAAGTACTTTACCATTTATACAGTGAGTTGCTGGCTTTTTCTTATTGATTTTCAGACATTCTTTATATAGTTNAATCCCCAATCCTTTAATTCGAGGTACTAAAAGCACCTCTTCTCAGTCCATCGACTTTGTGATTTAGCTTTGTTGAATAAAAATTTGTAGTCTTTAAAAATGTTTTTAGTTTTTTCTCATGTATGTAGATGTTTTGCTTGCATGTATGTGCATGCAGTGCCCATGGTGTCAGGAGAGGGAGTTGGATCTCCTGGAACCAGAGTTAAGGATTGTTGTGAGCCATCATGTGGGCATTGGGATCCGAATCCCAGTTCTCTGCAAGAGCAGCAGTGCTCTTAACCTACAAGCCATCTCTTTAGCACTGAGGTTTTAACCCCCTTTCTTTGTTTACCTCGGGACTTGAGCTCTTTAGGTATTGCTTAGGAAAGCTTCCACTGTTAGCTCAGGGCAATGTTTTCCTCCATCTCTGGACTGGCTTTCGTGCAAGGCTCTCACTCTGTCTGGAGCCCATTGCTTTATTCTTTGCCAGACTGTGGGAGCGTTTCTGTTTGTTGTTCTGTAAATTCATGGTTTAGAGTCTGATGTCTCTCTTTGCTTCCATTGCTCTGTTGGTCTATGTTTGAGCCAACACCATAGTTTTAAAAATACTCTATGGCTTTATTGTATAGTTTAGTATCTTATAGAACAAGTTCCATTTTACCATCCNTGCATTTGATCTTTTCTTACATCTTAGAATGAACTCATACTACTATAGTTAAGGATTAGATTGGGGCTAGATGCCTTTACAGTGAGTGCTAGATGATTCCATCGAAGAACATGGTTCACTTCTCATCACAACTTTTCATGATGAATGATTGCGTCACAACATGGTCTGTGTGGTCTCAAAACTTTAAAATTTGAGACTTCCTTTATAATCATTTATAAAGTCAGTTCACTGGAACACATACACTCTGCGTGTGTACATTCTTAATCTGCTAAGGATGGAGGCTCAATATGTCAGTTTGCATTTATTAAATGCCATTCAATAACCTGTATCTTTGTTTATGCTTTTATAATGCCTGACAGTGTCTGAGAGTTACACACTAAATTCAACCATACTGTTGGTTTATTTTTTGCTCTTATACTTGAAGATATGTTGTTAATTATACATGCACTGTGTCTTGACCTCTCATTTCTTTTATAAAGATATATCATGCCTACCTCAGGTAATACCAAAAGAGAGTGAAGGACATAAGGAACCTCCTAAATCTATCATTCAGCTTGACAACCCATGGCTATGCTATTATGTCTATATTCTATAAGCTCTTCCACACCTTAATATGAAGTAAATGGAAAATGTTTTAACAATAAATGTGCTAGCATCCTATCTATGAAAAAAACAAAGAATTCTTTAAAAAAATGTAATTGAAACAGTCATGTCTCCAAAAAGGAAGATCCTGAATAACAGCAAGTATCTATTAGTAAAGTTTTACAACCATTTCATAAATATGGTTCTCTTCACTTAAATTAGTGTTAATAAGGTTTGCACATTGTAATTGGTTGGTATATTCCTCTTAAGTCTTCTTGTCCCTTTGGTATTTCCTCACTACTAATTCTATTTTTCCCTATTAGGATTGCTATCTTGTGATAATTAAGCCTTTTNAAGATTACAAAGGCACTATCTGAATAAATGATTATAAAATATTAAAACTCACACAAATANCCTTTTTATTTATGTAAATGAAATCATANGATGTTTGCTGTCCTGTGACTGGCCTTTGTTGCNGAACAATAAATATCTTAGAGTATTATTACTTTCAAAGAATAATAGCTTTAGTGGGATACAGTTCACATGCTATAATATTTGTTTTCTTAAAGTGTATATCCAATGACCTTTAGCATATTTAGAGTTGTGTACCTATGACCATAGTCAATTTTGAGCATTTTCATTACTCCATCTTAGTCAAATGTTCTGTTGCTGTGAAGAGAAATCATGACCATGGCAACCCTTTTAAAAGAAAGCATTTAATTGGGGCTGGCTTACAGTTTCAGAGGTTTAGTCCATTATTGTCATGGCAGAGAGCATGGTACACACTGGCAGACATGATGCCTGAGGAGCTGAGAGTTCTATATCTGGATCCTCAGGAAGCAGGCAGAGAAAGAGCCTGGGCCNAACTTGGGCATTTGAAACCACACCGGTAGTGATACACTTCCTCTAACAAAGCCACACCTCCTAATCCTTGTTAAGTCATACCACTCCCTAATGACCAAGAATTCAAACACATGAGCTTGTGGGGTCCATTCCTATTCAAACCACTACAATCCCCCCAAAGAAAACCCATCACTAATCCTTGGAGGCTCTCTCAACTACACATCTGCATTCTGAGAGTTATGGACACTTACTATGAAGATAACCATATGTTATGTGGTCCTTTGTATCTGTCTTCTTTCAGTCAGTATAATGTTTTCAAGGTTCCTTCATGTAGTAGCTTATGTAGTATTTAATTTTTTTTTCACAGAATAATATTCCATCTTGTTCTTGAACATTTGATTGTTTCCATTTAAAATATTTTAAACTTTATTATAAAAAATGTTGTAAATAAGAAGATATCACACATGAAATTACTTGAACCTAAAAGACCCTACAACTCAATGAACTTCTATACAGTTAGAGTAGCCATTTGGAACAGAAACCGTGGCACTTCCCATTGGATTTTATACTTTTACCAAGGAGTATATTTAATGCACTTATCTGTTACTCCAAAATGAAAAATCCATGACAGAGTTAGAAGTAGAAAGACAATTAACTTTATATCTTTTATAGCTTGTATTAATTGCCTGCACTTAGCCACTCTTCATCTCCTAATTTTTAGCATTTTTGACTCTTGTGGATATTGCTGCTATGAATGTACACGTAAAAGTTCATGTGTGGACACGTTTTTATGGTTTATGTACATGGTTAGATGTGGAATCCCTGTATTATGTGATAGCTGTGTTCAACCTCTGAAGAACTTCTGGAATGTTCACTCAAGAGGTCTTAACATGAAAAAAATTTCATTAATTTTTAAAATATTTGTTTATTTTGTTTTATGTGTATGGGTGTTTTGCCTACATGTATGTGCACCATGTGTATGCAGTGCCTGTGGAGGCCAGATGAGGGTGTCAGATCCTCAGGCAGGAATGAGTTACAGACAGTTGCGAGCTACCATGTAGGTGCTAGGAACTGAACCCAGATCCTCTGGAAGAGCAGTTAGTGCATTTAACCATTGAGCCAGTGCTCCAGCTCCACCGTATATCCCCATCAGTCATGCACAAAATTTATAATTTCCTACAATTTCTTACAACACTTTATCGGCCTTTTAAAATTGTGGTTATCATGGTGGGCATGAGGTAACATCTCCTTGTGATTTATATTTCCTTTGTGATTAATGACACCAAACAACTTCTCATGTACTCTTGGCTACTTTTATACATTTCTTGGAGAAATATCTATTCAGAAAATTTGTTAATCTTAAATTGGGCTATTGGCCTTTGTATTGGTGGGTTGTAAGGGTTCTTTATATATTCTAGATACAGACTTTTATCAGATGTGTGATTGGAAGTGTCTTTTCCTGTGGTTTTCTCTGTCTCTGTTTCTGAAATGGGGATTGAACCCACAGCCTCACACATGCTCAGGGAGCTCTCTACCACCAAGCTACATTCCTGTTTCCCCGTTTTATTTTTACCCAGGGTCTCCCTAAATCACACAGGCTGCTCTTGAGTTTCCTGTGGCTCAGGCTAGCCTTGAACTTGTGATCAACCTGCCTTTGCCTCTCTATAGCTGGGATTATAGGCTTGTAGCACCAGGCTGGGAACATTTTCTTGAAAATGTCCCTCAAGCCACAAAGGTTTTAAAATTTTGGTGAAATTCAAAGTATCTGTATTATTTTTTCTTGTCTGTTTGGATGTCCTATCTCAGAAACCATTGTCAAGTCCCAGGCTATGAAGACTTCAGCTTTTATTTTATTCTTAGTTTAGCTGTTACATTTAGGTCTTTGATCCATTTGAGGTTATTTTTATATATGACATGATAGGGCTCCAGTTCCATTCTTTGACATGTGAATGTCTGGTTGTCACAGCACNGTTTGTTAAAAAGGCTGTCCGTTCTCAATTGAGTTATTTTGGTAGCACTGTAAATATCAGTTGGCTGTAAATGTGAGGCTTTATTTCTGGACTCNCTCTGCTTTATTGATCTGTGTGTCTGCTCTTTGCCACATTGTCCTGCTTCTGTAGGAAGTTTTGGAATCAGGAGGTTTTGGTCCTTTAGCTTTGTTCTTTGTCAAAATTGCTTTGGTTTCTCTGGAGCCCCTGAGTTTCCATATGAATTTTAGCTTGTGCATTTCTACCAACAATCCATCAGAGGTTTTCATTTTTATTTTATTCTACTACCAGAACTTGCTATATATCCCAGGCTGGCCTTGAACTCATGATCTTCCTGCCTCAGCCTCCTGAGTACTAGGACTTCAGGTATGTATCACTTATACTTGATATTTTTTATAGATGTTATATTGATTTTAATTATTTGTTTTTGTTTTTGAGATAGGGTCTCACTATGTAGTCCTGTATGTTTTGGGACTCACTATGTAGACCAGGCTGACCTTGAACTCACAGATATCCACCTGCCTCTGTCTCCTGAGTGCTGGGATTAAAGCATGCACNACCATGCCTGGCATTGAATCTGTTCATCAGTATTGCATATCTTGCCATCTCAACANTGTTATGTCTCTGACTCATGAACATGGTGTCTTTCCTCTGATTTAGGAATCTTTTGATCGCCCCCACCAATATTGTGGAATTATCAGAATATACATTATGTTCTTTTCTTGTTAAATTATTCCTAAATGTCTTATTCATCTTGATGGATTTAAAAATGGAATTAAACATCACTTTTGGCTACAAGGGAATCTTGGAAGTCAGAGCTTTAGTTTTCTGGCCTCTGCTATCTGGAAAGATGCATTAGAAGGAAAGCAGAATAAAGCTAAGGGAATGCCGGATGCACTGGCCAGTATGTGAGCTGGGGTGCTGGCCCTTTTCAGGCCTGGGAGACTGTCTGCAATCCTACCCCCACTTGTCCTCTGAAAGCTAGAGATGCAGGGAGGATTTGTGTTGTGGGTTGAATTGTGACCCTCCAAAACATATTTAAGTCNTAACCCCCTAGTTCCTGTGAATGTGGCCTTATTTGGAAATAGGGTCCGGAATGAGTTAAGATCTGGACATATAGCATCAGCGTAGGCTGTATTCCAACATAAGAGGGGTCATGTAGAGGTACTGAGGCAAGATGGCCATGTGAGGAAGAAGGTGAAGAGCTGTGTGATTCCGAAGCCTGCATGGGAAACTATGGCTGTGTGAACTGCTGGCCAGAGCAGCTGCAGGGAACCCAGGATGGCTCATTACCCTCTTATACTCCCTCTCCACATTACTTCACACTTGCTTCCTGGAGTTAATTTTCTATCTTAGAGACGGCCTGGGTAACATCAGGGTGCTGGGGTCAAGGCTGGCTCTACTGGAACAACATACTGAAAGTCATGCCTCAAGCCTCTTGAGATGCTGTGTGGGCAGCCTCCACACAGATAATGATACAGAGAAGGGACAAACACCAACAGTTTGTCGGGTATCAAGAGTCTAAGCTTTGTGGTTTGTTTTAGGAGCTTGAACACCTACCGTGACATTGCTGCTGAGGGTCACTCTCAAACCCAAGTATTGATATCTATGAGAGGTGACAAGAAATGAATATTTTAAAATAAAAGTTTCATAATGTTAAATGCAGTGTTCTCCAACCTGGCTCCTTTCTCAGTACAGTGACCTGAAGAGCTCGCTGTCACACACACATTAGGACGAAATCTCAGGCAGTCTGCTGTCATGGTCTTTGGCAGCAGCTGGACACTGGAGATCTTTCTTTACAAACGGTGGCTGTCAGGTGACTCTGACATGCACTGGGAGACATGGACAACAAGCACCATCTGGGGATCCTCAGATGCAGAACAAGAGACACTGAGAGGCCAGCTAGTGAGAACCAGGGGCGGTAGGGAGAACCTTGTGCTCTTGGGATTGTGTGGAAGCCAGTTTAAGGTGGTCTGACGCTTTTCTTCCCAGGAGGTCCCTGTTCCTTCTCCTCCCTGTATTTTTCTCACCACCCCCATCCCTCTTCCCAGGAGATCAGATGCACAGCTTTGCACACTTTAGGCAAGCCCTCTGTCACTGAGCTACATCCCCAGCTCAGTATTCGTAATGAAATAAAACACCACAGTGNTGGAGGCATCTGGTGTGTTGAGGAAGTCTTCTTTTCTCAGAGTTGGGATAGCTGAGGTGGGGAAGGTGGCTGAGATTAAGAAGGCCAGCTGCATGGGTGATGGGAGGATTCCAAAGCTTCCTGCTTCTGGGGTGTGCCGCTCGGGTTGTGGTTGGGGTCTTGGCTGGGAAAAGTTCATCCATCTGAGGAGGGCTGACATCCATCTGAGGTCAGTGCTGCCTTCCAAGTGCTCATGGTCCTCAGAACTTGGTTTGCTATAGATTGGAGAAACAACTGAGTGAGCTCTCAAAGACCAAGCTTTAGCTCACCATGTGTGCTCACTTGCAGCTCTACAGTCAGGCCATATTTACATTTTTTTATTCAAACAAACAAAACCTCCAGGAGATAACAGTGTGAAGATGNCCACTTCAGCACTGTGGCAACCCTCAGGTTTTACCCTACTGCCCTTCAGACATCTCTTCCCATGGGATTGTGGATGTCTTAAAGACTGCGATGAGGGAACATACAAATNTTTTTCCGGTGTTAATGGAGAGATCCTGGGGGCAAACCATAGACAATGCCTGAAGAATGAAGATGTTGGTAATTAGATTTCCCCGTAGCAGCTTCCCTAGGCAGCAACTGCTCAGCTATGAAGTGGATTTGCAGTGAGTAGCAACACCTGTGGCCCCAGATGTCCTCTGGGGGGTTTCTAAAAAGCAGAAACTGGTGCCATTGCTGTTTGAAGCAGAAGGCTTTCGGCTACTCTAGAGACGACTCTGTGGGTGGGAACCAGGTGGTACCTCAAGCACCAGAGTTTGGTGATGTCTTCAAGTTGCAGGGTCTGGGAGCTACTTTGGTACCTGGAGGCATGGAGTTGGGGGCAAGAATTGGAACAGAAGCCTCCTACCTTGGCTCAGGGATCTCCAACATAGACCGTATCCAGGCCAGCTGCCAGCAAGAAGCAGAGCTGGGAACAGGAGCTGGGCTAGCGGTGTGTGCAGGGAGGCTAAGCAAACAAATCCAGGAGGCGCTTGGGGCAAGTTTATGAGCAAATGACGGCAACTGTGGCGATCTCTGTGGGACAGCAGCTGGTTTCCTAGGGAGCCACACTACAGTCTGTTTGACGGGATTTTAACTGTGGATCATCAGCAGCTTGTGTTTCTGAAGTCCTGACAACTGTTGATATAGAGGGNCAAGTGGGGCTGATCCTGAGGAAGCTGCTCATCTGGTCCCAGTGGCCATGTTCTGTTGAGATTTGATGACAAGCTAACAGCCCTGGCATTCCTCAGTGGTGCCATCTTTTACCTAAGAAACACACTGAGCCCCCCAGACGGTGCTATATTTCAGGGACTATTTCTTACCTCTGTGGCATTTTCTTTCTCCCACCCTATGCACTACTCCACTCGTCCTCAACNAGAGTGGACACACACCTCACATTCAGGGCAACCCTAGGGTACCATTCACTGNTACCATTTTTCAGATGTGTGTGATGTTTTATTTCAAATGGAAGAAGGCTGAAGAAATACTTCTGATTTTATGTCAGAGTCNTAGTTTTGTCTCCTGTGGGTGAAGTTATTGGTGGGAAGCAGCTGGGTGATTGAGAGGGCCTGGTCTCAAGTCCTGCCTGCCACATCCAGGTCAACTCAGTAGTGCTCTAGGTGGGAGTAGATATTTCTAAGTAAGTGGATGTACAAGTGGGTGCTGCGGCCCAGCCCCTCAGGATTGTAGGAGGTGGAGTGCATCTAGGCCTCTGCCACTCCGTTAGGGTAGATTCCAGATATAACTGAAATTGTAGACTCACAGCGCCACTGTGAGTCCCTTCAGCCTCACATAGGTGTTGAAGCCTGTTGTGGAATATTAGTTTAAGATGTGTTACATTCATTTATGCTGTGGCATGTTTGTTTAATGGTGCAAAGATGTGTTGCATTCTTTTATGTTGCATTTGTTTAACTCTGAAAAGCTGTGTTACTTTGTCTACCTAAAACACCTGATTGNGCTAATAAAGAGCTGAATGGTCAATAGCAAGGCAGGAGAGAAATAGGCAGGGCTGGCAGGCAGACAGAATAAATAGGAGAAATCTAGGGAAGACAGTGAGGAGTAAGAAAAGGAGAAGGAGAGGAGGACACCAAGGGCAGCCACCCAGCTACCCAGCCAGCCATGGAGTAAGAAGGAAAGAAAGATATAAAAATAAAGAAAGGTAAAAAGCCCAGAGGCAAAAGGTAGTTAAAGAGAAATGAGATAATTTAAGTTAGAAAAGCTGGCTAGAAACAAGCCAAGCTAAGGCCAGGCATTCANAAGGAAGAATAAGTCTCCNTGTATTTATTTGGGAGCTGGGTGTTGGGCCCCCAAAGAGTTAAAAAAAAAACTACAGAAGACTTCTGTAAAGCTGGAGTAAAATTGCTGCCTGAGGGCACCCTGTAGGCATCTCAAAGACACAGAGGGCTCCTTGAGAGGGGATGGGTCAATGTCATAGTAGTAGAGGGCATCCAGAAAAGTGGCTGTGTCTGGCCAATTCATGCAAGGCTAACTGGCAAGTGACAGTGTTCAGGCCCCTGCTCACATCTGTGTACTTGATCTGCATAGCTGCAGGTGTGTGTCCTCCATGCAGTACCACAGCTGCTTGCATGTGGATCTCATAGGTGATACCCTCACCTCTAAAGAGCACATTAAAGATCTGCAGCCCAGAAGAGGGTTGCAGATGGAAGGAGGAGCTCCCATGTCTGTAGAGCACAGTGTTGTGTTTTAGGTTGTAGCGGGGAACATTGGGCTGGACCACTTGAGGGCCAACCTTGCTGATAGACATGGGAAATTCATCATGGGACAGTGGGTCCTCCAGGACCACAGTGTCCACTTCTCCATCTGCATACTTCTAAGCCAGTTTCTCTGGGCTGTTGTAGAACTTGCCATTATACCAGAGCTGTTCCACTCTCCAGTCCTGGACATCTGTGCTCCTGTAATCCACTAGGATCTCCAGCCCCATGGGGGCATAGAAAGTGTCCTTTCACCAAATGTTGCAAGATAAACCATGTANGGTGCCNCCACAGCATGAGGGGCCTCATAAGTGGAGTTCAGGCAGCCGCCATTACAGTCCTGTAGTGAGAAGCCAGTGGTGTCTAGAAAAACTCTATAACAAAGCCTTCGTGGCCTCTTTTAGNGTTGTAGTAGAGGAGTAGAGACTCTACTTTGGATGAGTTTGGATGTCTAGGACAGCTGATGCCCCAGNCTGGCAGCCAATTCTCAAATGTAGATGGTTTGTGGCAGGGGCCTCACAGCAAACTTGGTAACATTAGGGATATCCTAGGCACAAGAGAAGATGACAACACAAGTTTTCCACACTGACCATCTTGTTCCTTTATCTAGAAAATCCAACATATTCTTCTTATGGCATCTTGATGGGGAATACAGAGATCTTCGCCAAAGTCAATATCTTGGATGGCTTCAGCTCCAGCTCCTTCTTGCTCATCAGGAAGTTGAGCTTTCAGGTTTCAGAACATCCTGGGTCTTTTCCTACAGGGTACAACTGGGGCACTCTGCCATGGCCATCTGTAGCACCAGGCGGCAGACACCCAACCCAGTGCCAAGCTCCTTCTGGCTGGTCATATGACTCTGGAACACAGCCGAGCGGAAGAGACGACTTGGGTATTTCTCCCTCCTAGGAGCACCTCAGAGTGCCGTTATCCAGCAAACTATCAACCAGGCTTCTCTGCTCACCCTCACCAAAGCCAGAGACAGTCTCAGGGTCTCCACTCTGATTCCCGAGCTTTCCAGGCCTCTGTGTGTGCTTTAACTATCCCTCCCTCATCTGAAAATTTCTCATAGTGTTTATATCTAGATGCAGCCCATGTTTCTACCCTTTGTTTCAGAGTTATCTCAGTGGGGGAACATTTCTCATCCAGAAGCACTGTAAATCACAGCTGCCCAAGGCTTGGTCCTGAATAGCTTCAAACTGCTCATATCCTGGGGGAGCAGAGAGCTATTGTGACAGCGAAACTACCTTCTTGATGTTATAAATCACCTTTTAGGGGCATGCATTTTGAAATTCAGTGTGGGTGTTCAAAGAACAGCCTCTGGGCTCAAGTTACCTGGGATCAAATCCTGNGAAATCACAGAGCTAAGGACAACTTGGGTGACTTTGGCCACGTGTTTGANCTCTCTGGACTGCCACTGTCTTCAACTGTGAAATGGAAACAGCAGCATCAGTGTGCATGGCNCTAAGGCCACAGAGGGAAAGAAGCTGACAGTTGATGTAAATGTNTGAACAACGCCAGCCTTTGGGAACACACAGCATGTTGGCTGTGTTTTTCTCTAAAGTGAACCCTGATGAGAGTCTGGACCTCAGCGCATCAGAGGTTCTAGGCACGCAGTAGACTGACTGGCCTGAGTCTTGGGGGTGAACCAAGGATGGGAAAAATCCTGCCTTGCCCAGCTTTTCCTGCCTTCTCAATGGAGACTCAAGCTGGGATTCCTTGATTATCAAAACTATAGGAGCACCTCTGTCATGTCATACTAGGTCATGAGCCAGAGTGAAGCCCTTCCTCCTTTTCTCTTAAGGGAAGACATGGTCAGGGACTTCACCATGTACCCCTATCCTCAAGGCACCCATAAAATACTGGACATGTCTCCAGGCAAGGTTGCTTATGATACTATCAGTGTTTGGTGACTCTGTCTTCCGTTTTTGCCTGATGTGGGGCTGCCCACCAGACCCTGGTGTGCCTATAGTTTGTGGGAGATCTTGGCTCTTCCACAAATGGAGGCAGCTGCCACACTCACCAGCGCTGTTTTCTGCCAATCTTAACCCAGGCTTGATGTAGTTGGGCCCCTCTGGAAGACCCCAGCGGTGGCATTTCTCTGCACAGAANCTGCATTATGCCTGCNTCAAGCTGGAAGCCTCTCTGTGACAGTGGGGTCCTCTTCAAGGGTCTCTGGCTACACTCCTCACTCCAGTAGGTAGGGGTGAGACTCNGGGTCTTGGCTTGTGGCTTGGGCTTCTGAGTGAGTATAAGGACTCTGAGAGGACCTTGCTCTCACAGGTAATTCATTCCCTATGTTTTTTCCTGATCAGAACACCCTGGAGAAATGCAGAGAAAACTCTCTCTCCTGTTGAGACAGAAACAAAGAGAGGCCTGATGTCTACATTGCTGGGTGTCCTCCACTATCGGGTAGGGGCTGGATCTGGGTGAATTTCACCTAAGGTGAGTGACAGGGTAAGACATAGGCAAGGGAAATCACATATACTAATCAGGCATACCAGGGAGGAACTAGGCCACAGGACCTAAGCGTTGTGGATGCTTNGTGTTTTCTATTTGAAAATGTGTTTCCTTGTTGGGCACGTGCCTTTCCCAAGGGTTGGAAACACATGCTGTGCATACATGACAGGCCCTNATTTTCTGGAAGATTCTTCCTTCCAGATAAGCTTTCTCACTTAATTCTCCGTGCCAAGTTTTACCTTGTCTCTTTTCAAAATTAGTTAAAATCCTACCCTATCAAGGGACTTCCTATGTTGACCTTGGGCCTGACTCTGTCCATGTCCCACTTACTGCCCCTCGGCAGTTAAGTATTTAGTTTGCAGAGAACAAAACTTCNGGACTGTGGCAGTGAAAGGTGTGTGCTGCCCTTGCTTCATTGCCTGTGAGCTGCTGGGAGCCTCGGCATTCTGTCCTTGTGTCTGCTGGGAGTCTCACGATTCTGTCNTTGTGTGTGTCTGCTGGCCCTGGTGATCACTGTCAAGGCTGGTCTGGGGGCTCCTTTGCACTCTCCTAGCTTCCTACCTGTGGATTGTCACAGTTGTTTGGCTCCATGGACATGTGCTCTGGGAATTTCTCTCTTCCCTTGTCTTGCTCCTCTGCTGGCCTTGCCTTGCCTTATTGGTTAGGAAATCATGAAGCTCCATGCTTTCAGGGTTCATCTTGGCAGGAGTAGGAGAGAAAAGGGGTTCTGGGTAAATCCAAGCCAGGAGGATAGCATGAAGAGTGTGAACTGGATTTCATTTCTCTCTCTCTCTCTCTCTCTCTCTCTCTCTGTTTGTGTGTCTGTGTGTGTGTGTGTCTGTGTCTCTCTGTGTGTGTGTGTGTGTATACTGGTGTGTGTGTTGTATATGTATGTGTGTGTGTGTGTGTGTACTGGTGTGCACACTGGTGTACATTCACTTTTATTCATGTATATGTGCAGATCAGGAGACAAAGGAGTTGACCTCCAGGCATCACTCTCCTTCCCCTTAGTTTTGTTCCTTTACTTTCTTTTATGTTTTNTAGACAGTATCATGTGGGCCAGGCTGGAATCTAATTTAGCCATGTGCTTCTGATCATCTTGTCTACCTTTCCCCAGTTCTAGGATTATAGGTAAGTACCACCTATTGGCCCAGAGCTTGACAAGCCCGCTAGGTGGGCTGGCTAGGGTACTCCAGGTATCTGTGTGTGTGTGTGTGTGTGTGTGTGTGTCTCCCTGGGTCTGGGATTACAAGTATGCACCACCTCACCCTCTGTTGTCCTCTGGGTTCTGGATACCAAGGTGCTGTTCTAATCTTGCAAGGCTGTCACTTAATTCAGCTGTCTTATCTTTAGACTTCATGTGAAGTATTTTTAGGAGAAAATATTAATTATACATAATTTGTGCTGATATCTTCACACATGTCCACAGTGCAGGCTCCCACCTTACTCTCTTTTATTCCTTTAAATGCCT
>LZPO01027395.1:0-23984 GCA_001675575.1 Neotoma lepida | reverse complement strand
TGTGCGTGTGTGCGTGTGTGTGTATGTACATGTGTATGTGCATGTGTATGTGTATGTGTATGTGCATGTGCATGTGTATGTGTTTGGAAGGCAGAGGTTAACATTGTATCTTTCTCAGCCATTCTCCTTATTTTTGAGATGGATTCTCTCACTGAATCAAAGCTCTCTGATTCTGCCTCACTGGCTGGCCAGCCCGCCTCAGTGTCTACTTGCTTCCCTAGTCTTCCTCATGACACTAAAGTTATGAATGTGACACTGTGCTCAAGTTTTCATGGGTGTTGGGGATCTGAAATGACGACCTCATACTTGAGCAGCAAGCACTGAATGGACTCAGCTATTATCCCAGCTCCAGCTCCATAACTCGTCAGAGCTGAGTTCCTGATGAAGACACCACAAAAAGTTCATTTCCTTGTTCTGTCCAGCTTTTAAATGGCACTTACATCCCTTCCACCTGCTATTCCTAGAAATAAGGATCCAAAGCTTTCATACACAAAAGTTAGCAGACTGCACATGCTGCTCCACGCCACTTTCTTCCCTTAGTTAGTCGTGGTTTTCCCTGTACTCCACAGACTGTCCTCACTCAGACACCTTTTCTATCACCGAGCACTACTCAGTGCCCTAGTTTATTGGACTGTTCTCCATAGATAGGAAGTTAGGTGTCTCCACACTTTCATTGTTACAGAAGTGCCACAAGGAATCACCACACATGTGTATTTTCTTTTTCTGTAAGCTTTTGGTTAGAACACAAGATGCCTGCACCCATGTTGTGCACACGCTGTGCCAGAAACATAGATGAACATGTTTGTGTTTTTCTATAGTATCAGAATTTAATGAAGAATAATGAATTCATACGGTTTAGTGCTTTCAGTGACAGCAATTTGTCACATACGCCTGCTTGCCTTGGAAACACAGCCAAGGCAAAATGTTCTTTTGTCCCAATCTTAATTACTAGTATCAAGTCTCATATCACACAGCACACAGTAAATATGTATATGTATATATACAGATATATGTGTATATATATATGTATTAATATATATGGTTTACAAAATGAATACAAGTTAAAGAGGCTGAAACAGAGTTCAAGAAGTGAGCCGAGTCTGTATTGATAAGACAGAACCAGACCTGTGCTGGGAGGGAGCAGCTGCTGGTGCTGCTGGAGTCAGGGTTTGAGAAAAGATGAGCTTAACTGGGAGGGGAAAGGTCAGGCTGTGGGTCAAGAGCAGGAAATGCTGGGTTCAGGTTCAGGTCCAGTTTCAAATGAGTAAAGAGACAGGCAGTCGAGCAGGCTGTGTCAATGGTAGGGGCTAGGCAGATCCAAAGTTCCAAGGACAGTGAGGAGTCCTCTGTTGCTCCTTGATGCACACCCCAGGTGTCAGATGACAGATTAGTGTGGGGCCGCACCATCACAGGACTAGATTTCCATCACTACAAGGGAGTTCGGGTGAGGGCATCTCACCCTTTCCTTGGTTTGACGTGTTCAATAAATTCACGGGTCTGGTTTTTCTGATATGGTTTTAATTGCTCATGTGTCCACATCTCAGTTCACCCAGTGAATTTACAGGGTGGTTGTCTTTCTACTCCCAAGAATAAGTAATTGACCAGCCTGACTAAAGGTGACATTTCTGGGTCAACTCGGGTCCTGCAGTCACCCTTCTCCCTCAAAATGGAGGCAAAGCTGCTTGTGAAGTGGAATTTCTTAGGACAAGACCCACCTGAAAAACCACTGTTTTGCACAATGTGGAGTTCCAGAGTAGCTCCTAGTCTGGTCTCAATACATGGAAGAGTTAAGCCATATAAACAAACAGACCAACTCGGATAACAGGGCTCATTTCCTGTTCTGGCTTTCACCATGGCTTACTGTGCTTTGGTTGGAAGGCTAGGTGTGCCCAGATGAGATGTGCCTTGGCACAGGGAGCAGTTGTCCCATATAGACAGGATGTGGCAGGGAGACCCCCACAGCAAACTCTGAGACATTGTTCCTGATTATCAAGAGGATGACAACACAGGATTCTTGAAAGGATGTCTTTTTTATTTATCTGGAAAATCCAGGACATCCCTCTAGGGCAGCAGCATCTCAGTGAGGAACACAGAGTTTAAAGGAATAGGTCCTAGTGAGGAGTCTTGAGTTGATACCAGAGATCCCTAGCCCCATTTCTCGTGGAGTGTAGTTATTGTTGGAAAACAGTTGAATGACTGGGAAGATAAGTTACTGAGTCCTAACTATCATGTCCAAATCGACACGATAATGTATAGGAAGGTATGGGTTTTGTCAAGTTTGTGTATGTGTAGATGAGTGCTGTGGGTAGCCCCTTCTAGGATATGGAAGGTGCCATGGGCTATTTATCATGGCCTTTATCATCTTGTTAGGGTAGAAGGTAAGATTCCAGATANAATCGAAGCCATGGACTGTTGTGATTGCGTGCAACACCAGCATACATGAGTCTATCTCCACATAGAAGATGAAGACCCCTTGAAAGCTGGAGTTAAAGATGCACTGAGGGGACACGGGCATTGGCTTCTCAGAGACATCGAGAGCTCATGGAAAGCAGACAGAATGGTCACTGTCATAGTGGTGAACGACATCCAGGAAGGCAGCTGTGTCAATGCCAAGGGCTAACTCATGAGTGACATTGCCAAGGCCCAAGCTCATACCCACCTACCTTGCCTGAATGTATACAGGTGTGTCCTCCAGACAGTGCCACAGTTAGGCCCTCCTAGGCTTTATGCTAAACCTCAGAGTACACGTTAATGATACCCAGCCAGAGGAGGAACACAGCTGGAAAGGGAAGCCCCATTCTCCACAGAACACACTGCTGTCTTCTAGGTCCTGCTGTACACAGTGGGAGTGGTCCATGTGGGGGCCAGCCACATAGACAAACTCCCCTGGGGCCTGTAATAAGAGAAGAGTGGGGACTGCTCTGTGTTCTTGGGCAGTTGGCCCACAAAGACCTTTGTGTCCACTTCTCCACCCTCATACTTCCGAGACAATTCAGAAAGAGCTGCTGCATGATAAACCCGCTCACCCTGGCTGGATGAGATGCCATGCTGGGCCTGCATGCCTGCCTGTAACAGCCAAGCACTTGCTGTTACAGACCTGGAGGGAGAAGCCAGTGATGTCAAGAGAAAACTGATATAAGGGCTTGGTGGCCTCCTTCAGCATGTTGTAGAGCAGCCCACACTTGGCTTTGGAGATGAGTATGGATGCCCAGGATGGATGGTGCTCTGGGCTAGGGAACAATTCTTGCATGTAAAATGGCTGTGGCAAGAGTCCCACAGTAATCTCAGTGATGGTGGCATGGTCCTGGGTTCTAAAAAGGACATGGGCTCCCACACAGCATGTCTTGTTCCTTTATCCACAAAATCCAAGATGTCATTCTTGTTTGCCAACATCTCATTGAGGAACACGGAATGCTTGGCTAAAGTCAGTGTGCTGGATGGCTGCAGCTCCAGCTCCATCTTGTTCAACAGGAAGGTGTGTAGGACATTCAGGTCATGGGCACTGAGTTCAAAGAACACCTGTTCCTTGTCCTTTAAGGCCCACTTCCAATGGAGCTCTCTTCTGGTGGTTTGTGGTGCCAACACGGTGGTAGTCCACCGCAGTACCAAACTTGTTGAGCTACCTCCATGGTCTAGAAGAGGAGAGGACTTGATTATTTCCCTTAGAGTCCCTTGTCCCTAAGTCCCACCAAGCTCCTTCCTGATACGGCAACCAAAGCTGGAGCTGGAGGCTATGGCTTCATCCTTCTCAGTCATCTAGGTCCCATGATCATCTGCTTATTTCCTGTCTCACCTGCTAATCTCTTATTCTACTTCTTATCTGCAGAGGCTTCTGAATGTTTCAGTGGGGAACCATTTCCTAGTCAGGCACACTGTGAGTCACAGACGTCCAAGATTGTGTCCTTAAGGGCTGCAATGTGGCCCAAGGCACTAGGAGCTAGACAGAGCCAGGCAGACAGATAGACAGGCAAAGGGGCCACAGACAGGTAACGAGGAAGGCAAGCGTCCAGCTTCTTCCTCACCTTCTGACCCCAGACAAAGGTCTTGAAGGCTTTTCCTACAGCAGCCAACTGACCTACCCAAGCTGGGTCAGACATGCCCAAGGCTGGTCCTGAACATTTACCTGAAGCTATAAGTATGTCAACTCCCCTTTCTTTGTTTAAACTGACCAAGCCAAAATTAGGGGAAGGGGACCCTTTCATGGCCATCAAAACCACTTCAAACCCCCACCTTTCAGGCAAAAAACAAATTATAGTTCCCACAGTGCTTTTCAGTCTTTTCTCTGCTTGTGTCTCCCCCATCTCTGTCTGTCTCTCTGTCTGTATCTCTTTATCTCTCTATCTATCTCCATGTCTGTTCACTTTTAACCGTGTACCTGTTGCTGCCTGCTGTGTCTACCTTTGTCCTACCTTTTAATTCTTTAATTAACAAAGAAGATGTACCCCATCAGGATCTACAGATGGGAACACTGATGTCCTGGTGGGACAGAGGCTGCACTAACAGCAAAATCACCCTTTAATGTCCCACACGACCTTTCTGAGGGGTGTGTTTTGAAGTTCAGTTAAGTCATTCAAGTGCAGACCCCTGAGTCAAGCTGCCTGGGTTCAAGTCCTGGGACATCACAACACCGAGGACTACCTGTGTGACCTTGGCCACACTGTTTAAACGCTGGCCAATAAAGAGGATGATGGACAGAGTTCCTGCATAGGATGTGTTTCCTTTATCTAGAAAATTCAGCACATCTCTACTGAGCAGTAGCATCTCCCAAGGGACACGGAGTTCTTACCCAAAGAAAATGTCTTGGATAGCCCTAGGTCTGGCTCCTCTCTGTTCAACTGGAAGGTGTTCACAGGTCCTAACCCAGGACAGCTCAAGTCCTAGAATACCAGTGCCTGCCATTCAGGGTCCACCTGGGGTCCTCTGTAACACCAAGGTGGCAAGCTGCTTCTCAGCATCCACCTAGCTCTGGAACACAGCAGAGGAGAGCAGAGGGTCTCATCTTTCCCGTCACCTGAACTTCCTTGCCCCAGCTGAAGCCAGAGCCTTAGCCTTGGGCCCTTACTCAAGGCTGCCAGGGCTGTCTGGGCCCCTGTGTGTGTCATTTCCTCCTTTTCTTGGAAATCTCTTCGAGTCTTTCCTATTTAGGTAGCCTTACACATTTCCCTCTGTTTTGGCTGTTATCTAAGTGGAGGAACGTTCCTCAGCCCCAGGTGTACCGTGAGTCACAATGGCCCGAAGCTTGATCATCAGGGCTAACATGTGCTCCTGTCCTGGTAGGGCAGAGGGAAACAGTGGCAGCAGAACAACCTTTAAACTTGAAAAATTAGTTCTTTGAGAACTTCATGCAGTGTATTTTGAACACATTCACCCCTCTTAGTGACACAAACGTTGTGGGAGTTACCAATCATTTTCTCATTGGATTGAAGACTTGCTCCCGTGTGATGAAAACCATACCTGCCACCACTAAAGGGGCCAAGAACTTGTGGCTAGATAGGTCATAGGCCCTAGGGGACAACCCAGTGCTATCACCCAGCTATACGCCTAATGCCATTATTATACCCATAGATCAGACAATATCTCACTTCTCATTAGTGAAGCTTCTCCCTGCAGGAGATGGTAATTAGCAGAGAAAAACCAAAAAACCAAAAAACCCCTAGAGTTCTCAGAACTAAAGTCTGATGCAACAAATTACCTTTTTGGGAATGTGTTCTGAAATTTAGTGTAGACTTCCCAAGTCAGCCTCCTGGACGGAGGTGCCTGGGTCTAAGTCCTGGGCAACCTTCCTTAGTGCTGGATTTGAGGGTTGTATAATCCGAGAGTCATAGCCTCAGAGGGAAGTGCAGAGTTTCCTCATTTGTTTGCCTTTCTGTTTTCCTCTGTCCACAGCACCAGGGTAGGAACGTCCTCATTCACCCATTTAGTTCTTCAGGTTGCCCCACACACATTGGGTAACACCTCTTCATCTTCATCTTGGGATCTCTGTCTTTGTGTGTGTGTGTGTGTGTGTGTGTGTGTGTGTGTGTGTGTGTGTGTGTGTGTGCATGTGCACATGTGCACAGGGGTGGGTACCCATAAATGTATGTGTGAATCCTGTAGAGGTCAGAAGCAGATATTGGGTGTTCGTCACTGACTCTCTACCTCATTGTTTGAGACAAGGTCTTTCGCTGAGACCGGGTCTCACCGACTCTCCTAGCCTGGCTAGACAGTGAGGGCAAGGGATCTGCCTCTGTCCCTTGACCCCACTCAGTGAGAGGGTTACAGACAAGCACTGCTGTGCCAAATTTTATGAGGATGTTTGGGATCTGAAGTCAGGTCTTCCTGGTGTGGCAAGCATGTTACTGACTGAGCCATTGTTCCAGTCCCAGCTCTGGGATTCTTCAGGGCTGTGTTTCAGACAGAGCCGTGATGGAAAAGTCCGTTTCCTCCTCCTGCTCCTCCAGGGTACCCAAACGCCCTTCTACCTCCCCTTCATGGGGAGATAGCTTTTTATTCTTTCCTCATCCTTACATAAAAGTCAGCCTACTATTCATGTAATCTGTCATTTTTCCTCCTCCCACTTAATATACGCCTCTGGGTTTTCCTTATCATCCTCAGACTTTCCTGACTCACAGTTTCCCCATCACCCAGCACCAAGAGCAACCGTGTCCCAGCTCAGTGAAATGCTTATCCCACAGAAGGAGAGTAGGTTACAGACAATAGTGCCATGAATCGGTACACACACATCTTTCACGTGGTTTCAGAGAACTTAGAGACATGTCCTAGGTGCTGGACTATTAGCCAAAGCGTAAAGGGTATTGGTATTTTTGTTACTTCCCGTACAGTATCTTCCTTCAGCACGCACATCATTCACGTTGGACAGTTCCTCTGTAGCCTCCATGACAGGGAGCCAAAAGTCTCAGGTACTGAAAACAAAACCTACCGATATCTATTACCCCAGTTGACTGCCTTTGCCTTGGTCATGTGGTCTTTGGTGGGAGGGGGTTTCTGTACACAAGGGTGAAGCCTGAGGCCACCCATCTGTGTGTGTGGCCCATGTCCTCCCCCTGCTTCTAAGAAGAGGTGTACTAGGGTGGAAACTAGCAGGGTTTTAGTTTGACTCTGTGGTGCTCTGGGGCTATTAGCCAGGGCCTGAAGCTGTGTTCNTTACACATGATTGCAGGTCCCAGCTGCAATCACAGCTGAAAGGAGGCGTCAGGCAGGCCCTGCCTTTGGGTATCCATTGTCTGACAGAGTTGTGGCCACTGTTCAAGGGTTTCTTGGGATGCCATAGAAAAAGTTGAAGGGCTGGAGTGTGAAGCCTACAGACTTTGGGGTGCTCCTGGGTACTGGAGAAAAATGACAACATGAGCTTCCCACACGGCTGCATTTTTCCTTGATTCAGAAATTCCGTCACATTCTTCTTCTTGGGCAGCAGTGTCTCAATGAAGAACACAGAGTTCTTGTCTAAATCTGTGTGCCGGATGGCTGCAGCTGCAGCTCTGGCCTGCTCATCAGGACAGGCGCACAGCCTCTATCTCTTGGGTGCTCAGGTCTGCGAACACCTGGATCTAGCCACTCAATGTCCAGATGGGTGCTCTGCCATGGCCATCTGTAGGATGAAGATGGTGGTCACCCAGCCCAGTGCCAAACTCTTTTGTGCCAGTCCATGGCTCTGGAACTCAGCAGAGCAGAGAAGATGATGTAGGTATGTTCCTCTCCAAGCCAGCACCCAGAGCACACTGTCTCTAAGCCCTGTCTCCCCTGACTGTGCTTCCTCCCTTACCCAGCTGAAGGCGGAGTTGGAGTCTCTGGGTCCTCACTCACAGTTCACAATGCTGTCCAGACCCCTGTGTGCATCCACCTGTTTCCTTCCTGGTATGAAAACCTCTTATAGTCTTTCTTACCTAGATCACTCCCATCTTCCCTCTTCTTTTGGTACTATCTCACTGGGGGAAATTTCTTAGTATAGCCCCCATGAGTCACAGCAGCTCAAAGCTTGATCATCCAAGGCAACAAAGGGCTCATGTCCTGATGGGACAGTTGGCTGTATTGACAACAAAACCAACATTTTTATACTGCAAATTACCTTTTAGGGGCATGCATTTTGAAATTTAGTGTGTATGTTCAAGGTGTAGTTCTTAGGGTTCAGCTGCCTGGGTTCAATTCCTGGTACATCACAACGCTAAGGACTGCTTGTGTGACCTTAAACATGCTATTTCAAGTCTCTAGGCCTCCCTCATCTTAACTGTGGAATGGGAATGATAGGAGCAGCATAGCATTTTCTCAGGGTACGGAAGGAACAGTAAATTCAAAGTGTGTGAGACAATGCTGGCCTTCCCGGAGTGTGTGTCGGATACATGTCTCTTTAAAGTGAACCTACTGATACAGTTCACACCACAGCATTTAGGTGATTTTGAGTAATACAGACTGTCCAGACTGAGTTTAGTTTGTGAAACCAGGATGGGCAGACTCTAGCCCACTTAGCCTTCTCTGGACTCTGGTTGGGTATCAATGTTGGTGTCTCATGACCACCAATGATGTCAGATGGGACTGGACTGCATAGGAGAAAGCCCCAATGATTGGCCCAGGAAATTCCCCTAGGGCTTGCAGGAGGACGGGAGTTGTGGTTGCTCTTTGTTCTTGGGCAGTGGGTCCATGAGGGCCACCGTGTCTACTTTTCTACCCTTGTATTTCTTCTTTGTGCTACCATAGAAATTGCTTTTACATAAGGGCAACTCTACTCCAGTGCTGAACCTCTGTGCTTCCATGATTCCCAAGTTCTTCAGTCCAGTAGGGGGCAGTAAGTGGCCTTCCATGTAGTTCCACAAGATAAACCTGCTAGCCATGTACTTTCCTGGCTCTGCTACAGGGACCACATTCTTGAAGGTCAGACATAGGATGACACAGACCTAGAGTAAGAATCTGGTGGTTTCAAGAAGAAACTCATTCAGGGCCTTGGTGGCCTCCTCTAGCATGTCATAGAAGAGGTCATACTCTTCCAGGAGAGTCTGGAAGCCCAGGACCAGTATTATCTTGGCCAGGGGACAGTGCTCTCATGTAAATGGGCTATGGCAGAGGCCTGATAGCAAACTGACGTTCGAGTGGTCCTGGCCACCAAAGCTGAGGACGTTGAATTCCTTGTGTAGAGTGTGCTTTTTCTTTATTTTGAAAATTCAGCACATCCTTCTAGGGCAGCAGCTTCTCACGGANGAACATGGAGTCCGTGGGTGAAGTTGGTGTCACAGATGGCTGCAGCTCCAGCTCCATCATCTTTCCCAGGAGGCTTTACAACCTTTAGCCCACAAGCACCCAGGACCCAGAACACTCAGGTGTAGCAGGTCTTCTTGGACTGCCAGCCCCCAAATCATGACATGGAGACTTATTATGAATTATGAATGCCCAGTCTTGCTTAGACTTGTTTTTAGCTAGCTCTTTTTTTAACTTAAATTAACTCATTTCTATTAATCTATGTGCTGCCCTGAGGCTCATTTACCTCATCTACATGCTGTCCTTCCTGCTTTCCTGCTTCCTCTGCACCTGGCTGCCCTCCCCGCCCCAGCTCACTGGCTGGCAGGCTCCCCTTTTCTCTCTGCCCTCCAGCCCTGCCTATCCTTCCTCTGCCTAGCTATTGGACGTTCAGCCTTTTATTAGACCAGTCAGGTGCCTTAGGCAGACAAGGTAAAGCAGCAACACATCTTTACATAGTTAAATAATTATTCTCTGACACAAACAAATATAGCACGTCTTTACTTAACCAATACTCGGTTCCCCATCACTCAGGCATTGCCATTAAGAGTCTACCTGAGGCATTGCCATGGCCATCTGTAACATCAAGATGTCAGTCACTTAACCCTGTGCCTGGTTCCTCAGGCCGGTCCCATGGCTCCGGAACTCAGCAGGACATCTCCAGGCCATCAGAGTAGCTTGTCCCTATGCTGTGTCTGCTTTCTTCACTGACTTAGCTTTCATGCCTAGCCCCAGCTGAGTCTGGAGTCCCTGGGTTCCCCCCACTCATGGCTCCTAGTGCTATCTAGCACCTGGGAATGTGCCTATTTATTTCCCCCCATCTGTAAATCTCAGTTTTTATGATTCAGATAAACTTCCCAGTTTCCTAGCTTCTTTTGATGTCATCTCAGCGGGGGAACAGCCTTCAGCCAAGTGCAGTCACAGCAGTGCAAAGCTTAGTCACCCAGGGCTACAAAGTGGTTCTGTCTTGGTGGGACAGAGGGCTGGACTAACAGAAAAACTGCCTTTCTGATACAACAAATGACCTTTTAGGGGGATGTATTTAGAAAGTTAGCATATATGCTCAAATACAGGCTCTGGGGTTAAGCTGCCTGGGTTCAAATCCTGGGAATTCACACCACTAAGGACAACTTGTGTCATCTTGGTCATGATAAACTCTCTAGGCCTCTAATTATCTCAACTGTAAAATAGAAATGACAGCAGCAGCTCGAATATCCCCATGAGTGTGGAGAGAAACAAGGTGACAGTCATATNACATGCTCAGGACAATGCTAGTCTTCCAGGCTCACGCAGAGTGTTGGCTACACTCCTTTGTAAAGTGAACCCCAATGATACTGTCTGGACCATAGCACATCAGATATTTTGAGTACTGTAGATTGACTGAACTATGTCCAGGCTTAAAGCAAGGATGTAGAGAGTCCTGCCATGCCAGCCTTCTCCAGCCATGCAATGGTGTACTCAAGTTGGGGTCTCTTTCCTACCAAGGTTACATGATCTCAAGTGTCATGTAGGTTTGACCTTCCTCCTTTCCAGACTGAAGGAACACAGTCAGGGTTTTCACCCTCCAGCTCCGTCCTCAAGCTGCCAGCTATACCTTGTGTGTGCATGCATGGCACAGTTGAGTGTGATGCTCAGAGACCCTGGTAGCTGCTTTTTTTATTATGAAAATTTTCCATTCATTTTACACACCAATCAAAGATCCTTCTCTTCCTTCCTCCCACCCCCCAACTTCCTCCTCCCAACCCACCCCCACTCCCCCTGCAACAAGAAGGCCAGTCATCCCATGAGGAGGCACATCCAGTAGGGGCAAGTCCAAGCCCCTCCTCCATCTCAATTCTTTGAGAGGTGTCCCATCATAGGTAGTGGGCTCCAAAAAGCCCACTCATGCACCAGGAATAAATTCTGATCCCACCACCAGGGGGCCCCCCAAGCAGATCAAGCTACACAACTGTCTCACCATGCAGAGGGCCCAGCCCAGTTCCATGCAGGTTCCACAGCCGTTGATCCAGCTTTCATAAGTTCCCACTAGTTTGGTTTGGTCATCTCTTCAGGGTTCACCATTATGATATTGATACACTTGCTCATAGAATCCCTCTTCTCTCTCCCTAACTGGACTCCTGGAGCTCTGCCTGGTGCCTGACTGTGGATCTCTACATCTGCTTCCTAGTAGCTGCTTCTTTACTCACCTTAGTCCCTGTGGTTGAACTGGAGTGTGGTGGATCCTGCAGTGTGCAGACCACTTTATGTTGCCTATATATTATTGGATGCATGACCTTCCACAGGAGCATGGTCAACTTGCCAATGGCAATACTTTTTAAAATGATGTTTTGAATTTAAATGGAATTACATTACTTTCCCCTCTCTTTCCTCCCTCTAGCCCCTCTTAGCTACCCTCCCTAGAACCCTTCTATGTTGGCCCCACTTTCAAGTTGATAGCCTCTTTTTTCATTATATTTGTTATATATGTCTGTGTGTGTGTGTGTATGCACAAATATATGTAAATACAACCTGCTGAGCCCATTTTTGTAATATATATACATAAGCTTTTAGATATTTTGATATATATATGGCTCAAGGACATATATATATGTGTATTATATACATACACACACATATACATACTCAAGGCTGATCACTCTGTACAGAGCAATCAATAAAGGGGTTTATGCTGGGAGAGGCTAATTCTCTTTCTCCCAGCAGTTATTAGCTGCCTGTAATTCTTTGTCTAGGGGTGGACCTCATGAAATTTTCCCTCTTCCAAGTTAACTCATCCNTTGATGTTACTGTTGTTNCNGTCTTGTNTATGCACCCATTTCTAGGANAGACTNTTTTACAGCAGATATCCTGGTATTTGGGGTCTTAATATCATTCTGCCCCCCTTCTGTGATGTTCNCTGGGCTGTAGATGCAGGAGCTGTGATGAGGCTGTATCTGTTGGGGTTGGGCTCCCATGAGCCATTGATCTCTGCACTGTGTCAGTTGTGGTTTTCTGTGGTGGTCTCTATTTGCTGCAAAGAGGGACTTCTTTGATGAGGGGTGGTAGCTACACTCATCTGTGGATATAAGGATAAGATTTAGAATGTAATTAGGAATTATGCTGGTCTGGCAGAGTCGAGGAAAGAAGATGACTCTTTGCTAAGGTCTATGACCTCACTAGCCCCAGGAAGCTGGCTAGGTTTCCAGTATCAGGCATGATTTCTCTCCTTGGGAGTGAGCCTTCCATCCAATCAGACAGCTGTTGGTTGCTGNTGACTTGTGAGTGAGTACTAACACTATTATTTAAAANCAAAATAAAAACAAAAAAACCTTCCCTCCCAGAGGCTATCAGTTACCAATAAATAGTTCCTTACGAGTGGAATTTCATGTTTACCTCTCTTCTCCATGCTGGAATTTGGTCTGCCTTGAACTTGCACAGGGCTTGTGCACANTATCTCAACCATCGTGAGTTCCTTTGTGCAGCCAGCTGCCCTGGTGTGTCCAGAAGACACCGTTTCCTTGTATTAATTCACTCTGTCTGGTTCTTATACTTTTTCAGCCCTCTCCTCCACAATGAGCCCTGAGCCTTGGGAGGAAGGGTGTGATACAGATGCAAGAGCCTGTCTGTCTTGGACCTGAATCTAACTTGGTTCACTTCCCATTCACTACCCTCCTCAGCACTTTATTATTGAGTCTGTAGAGGAGTGAGCGTCACTTGACAATAGTGAAAGAAGTGTGTCATGCCTGCCCCATCACGTGGTGGGCTGGTGAGCTGCTGGGAGCCTCAGCTGTTCTTTTCATGTATCTCTTGGCCATGGTGATCAGTCAAGGATGGACGTGGAGGCATCCCAGAGATTGTCTTGTTGTAGGTGCCATTGNTGCACCAATGGAATTCCTAAATTGGCCAATGCCGGGGGGTATCTGCTTGGAAGAGAAGAAGCCAAGAGGCTCTGGGCATGGGATTGCCAGTTAGCCCCTCTCAGAAGCCAAGGGTGTGAAAATTGCCTCCTGCCCAGAATGAGTAATTAACTACCAGGAGTCTGGATGGCTTCTCATCATAATCTGCCAAGGGCCAGAATCTCCATGTGTACTTCTATTTCATCCTTGAGTGCATGATGACACATATCCAGATGCACATACAGACACAGAGCCTGGAGGATGAACGTCATACAGACATGACAAGAGAGCCTTTGAGCCTCCTGTTCTTCCTCTCTGGGCCTTTGCACCTGGNCCAGGTGACAGCTCACTCCTTCCAGCCTCAGAGGAGCATCTGCCTAACTATGGGACTGATCTTCAGGCAGCAGTTGCTTCTGTGGTTCCAGGGCTTCTCCTTGGAGCTGCTAAAGAGCACTTACTCTATCTCGGACTATGAGGGGTCCAGCCCCTTGATAGCTGGCTCCCAGGGTCCGGGAAGAATCTACGACCAGCTGATAATCTAATCTTTGATGTTATTAAATGAATCTAAGTACACAAAACTCTTAGTCCATAAACTTTATTCTTCTGAGTCAGTTCTCTCTCTACACAGCTCCCTTTCTCTCCTCATGCTTAGCTCCTCTCTGTCCCTTCTCTTCCTGTCCTCTCATAGAGAAAAAAAGAAAATTTGTAAATGAGAGACATAAACTGTAGTCAGGTTACATGCCTCCCGGTCCTTCTTAGCTTGTGAGGGTTGGTGAATTTTGATCTTCTGAAGCTTATTAGAACCTTCTCAAAAGACAAAATCTTCAGACATATTAGCAATATGATAACAGTGGTGAATTTTGTCAGAGCAAAATTATGAATCCTTGGAGTCTCAACAAAACAGCAAAATAGCTAGAGAATGAAATCTGGAATGTGTCATTTATATATATCTCAAATCTTGTTTGTCTTTTGATCAAAATTAATAAATATACATTTAGGAAAGGATTATTTTTAATCACATTCCTTTAAGTTTTGATATCAATGACTAACAGAATTCATCAAAAGGACCTGGAATTGCATCAATTATTTATGAAGTCAAAGCCCAATATTTAAGAATCTAGAGATAAATAACAGCCTGTATTCAGACTGGCAACTTTAGAGTGCCTTTGTCCTGCTCATATTCAGAGCCTAATCATAATCAGAGTCTGCCTGAAGCAGAAAACTGCCTAGTATTCCTAGGAGTACTGTGTCTGCTCCACTGTGTGTTACATGAGGTGGTATCTCAGGCTCTTGGGATTTGGTTGGTGGTGGTCTGCCTGATCTTCGCTGTCTGGAAGCTGTAGAGGCATCAGGGAAGAAGGAGGGTGGGAGTCAAGTGTTGGAGCAGGAACCTTTTCTCTGTTCCCAGGGATCTCCAACACAGACCACAGCATGGTCAGCGGCCAGGAAGAAGCAGTGCTGAGGCAGGAGCTGCATTGGCAGTGTGGGCCAGGAGGCTCGGCAGACCCCAAACCAGACAGCTGGAGGACAGCCCATGTGTCAGTCTTGGCGAAGGTGGATGTTTTAGGGTGAACCATGCATGTTTGCTAGAGAGTGGCACTCTAGTCTGTTGGCTGTTTTTTAAGTTGGAGAAGGGGCAGCCATGTTGCCACAGTCGTAAGGACTCTAGTTAGAAACCATCCATGTGCTCTTGGTGGCCTTGCTCTGTCAGTGGATTAGATGCCAAGAATCACACCCATGTCATTCTTCTGTGGTGACATCATTTACCCAAGCACCACACTGAGAATCCTAGATGTTATTGGAAACTATCTTAATGTGTTAGGTGGGGGGATCTTATCCTCACAGGCACTGACTGCTTCTCCATCACATATGCACCAAGCCACAGGCTAGGGCAGATGCAACCCCACATACAGGGTTACCCTAGAGCAAAGTTTACTGCCTGTAGTTCTCAGAGACACATGTTATTTGTCACATCAGGTAGCAGATTGAAAGACTAATCCTGGTTTGTTCAGGGAGTCTTATCCCCCTGACCTGTGTGTAGTGAAGTAGTTAATGAGAAGCAGGTAATGGTCTGGGAAAGTCTATGCAGAGTATCACCTGCCACATCCCATCCAGGTTAATGCAGTGACACACTAGGTGTATGTGTGTGTGGATGTAGCCATGCAGTTTTGTGTGCAGAAAAGTGCTTTAGTGAAGCCATGTGGGGGTTGTGCATTATTAAGTTATTATTATTATTATTATTATTATTATTATTATTATTTTGGTTTTTCGAGACAGGGTTTCTCTGTGTAGCTTTGGCGCCTTTCCTGGAACTCCCTCGGTAGCCCAGGCTGGCCTCGAACTCACAGAGATCTGCCTGCCTCTGCCTCCCGAGTGCTAGGATTAAAGGCGTGCACCACCATCACCAGGCTCATTAATATGGATTCCCATCAGTGTTTGATGCAGGCACTTCCTCTTATCAATTTCCNCTTAGGATTGCATTCATTNCATTCCATTTTTTATGTTANGTTTTAGTTTTCACACAATTCTAGGAATTTAAACAATTCCCTCTTGATTTCTCCCTTGACCCAAATTTCCTTTAGTACCATGTTGCTCAGTTTCCACGAGTCTGTGTATTTTCTGCTTCTTATATTGCTGTTGATATTCAGCTTCATTCCTTTGTGGTTGGTAGGATGCATGGTGTTATTTTAATCTTCTGTGTTTGTGAGTCTTGTTTTGTGTCCTAATATGTGTTCTATTTTAGAGAAAGTTCCATGGGCTTCTGAGAAGAACATGTATTAGCGTTTGGATGGGATTTTCTGTAGATGTCCATTAGGTCCATTTGATTTATGATGTCACTTAACTGCAGCGTTTCTTTATTTATCTTTTGTCTGGATGATCTGTCTGTTGACAAGAGTTGGGTATTGAAGTCACATATCATCACTGTGGCAGGGTTAATCTGTGATTTCAGATCCAGTAGTGTTTCTTTGATGAACTTGGCTGTCTTGTGTTTGGTGCATAAATGTTTAGAATTGTAGTATCATCTCAGTGGACTTTTTCCTTCAGTGGGTGTGAAATGCCTTTCCCTAGCTCTTCTGGACAGTTTTGGATTGAAATTGATTTTGTAAGATATTAGAATGACTATATCTGCTTGTTTCTTTGTTCCATTTGCTTGGAATACCCTTTTCCATGCCTTTACCCAAGNTTCTGTCTATCATTGATGTGAGCTCTATTTCTTGGAGACAACAAAAAAGTTGGCCCCTGTACTATTCCTATTCATTATCCAGTTCTGCTGCCTAGCTTCTTTTGCTGTAGCGTTGAAATTGGTACATCTTCTATGAAATATGTGTGAGTCTATAATTACATAAAATAAAAGCCATACTACAGCTTGAAAAACAAAGCTATTAGATTCTCAAAGAAAGATGGATCTTGTTTTGTGTTTTTAAAATTTATTTATTTTTATCTCACCATCCCAGGGGCAAGAATGAGCCCCTTCTCTCCCTCCCAAATTTCATGAGGATGCAGTCAATTAGAACAGATATCACTTCCTTCTGCTCTTAGATACACAACTCTTCTGGCTAGTTTTTTCTCAGTAACACACTAGAATCATCTAGGAAGAAGAATATGAATAGAGAAAATGCCTCCATCACATCAGCCTGTAGGCAAGTTCGTGGGGACATTTTCAAGATTAATAATTGATGTGGGCGGGTCCAGCTTACTATGAGTGGTGACATTCCTGGGCAGCTGGTCCTGGATTGTATAAGAAAGCAGGCTGAGCAAACCATGGGGAGCAAGTCAGTAAGCAGAGCTTTCTTCCTTGGCCTCTGCTTCGGTTTCTGCCTCTAGGTTCCTGACCTAACTTCCCTTGGTGATGAGCTACAACTGTTAGCNGAAATAAACCCTTTCCTCCCCAAGATGCTTCTGAGCATGGTGTTTATCACAGCAACAGAAGATAAATGAACACACCAACCTAGACAATATTTATAGCCAAACCCCAGAAGTGGTGCTGGGGGCAGAGCTAGCAGTGTGGGCGGGAGACTTTGAAAACCCAAATCCAGAGGAGCTAGCGGGCAGCTCATGGGTCAGTCTTGTGACTCTGGTAGTTTCAATGTGTTCTTTGCCTGTTTTCTGCAGAGCTGTGATCCAGCTTGTCTGCTGTGGTTTTTACCTTCAAGGAAGGTCTGCCTGTGATTCTGACAAAATGAGAACTACCAGTTTCCTCTTTGCTAGAGAGCCAGGTGGGGCTGAATGGATAGAAGCCATGGACCTGGTCTTGGTGGCTTTGTTCTATCATGAGAGTTGATGTCAAGTATCAGAGCCATACCACTCATCTATGGTGACATCATTTATCTGAAAGTCACAGTGAGCACCCCAGATGGCTCTATGTCTATCTCAAAGTGCTAGGATGTGGCATTTCTCACCCTCTCCTCAACCCTATTCACCATTCTACTCAGCCCCAACCAGGGCAGATGCACATCTCACATTTAGGTACACTCTAGAGTGCCATTCATCACTGCCATTTTTCATGGATACATGTTTCTTTTTAATCCAAGATAAGGTTGAATGAATACTCTTGATTTTATGCCAGGGAGTCTTATCTCTGTCTTTGGTGGAGTGACGTTATTGGTGGAGGGCCCGGAGTGACAGGGAGGGTCTGGTATCACGTCTGACCTGCCAAGATCAGGTCTAGGTGATAATAAGTTAATTTGGGTGTTCCCAAATAGCGAGTATGTAACTGAGTGNCCTAATATTGCCCCTGGGAGTATAAAAATTTGCATGGGTGTGGCTTGGCATCCTGGCCTCCATCAGGCCATTCAGGTAGAAGGTGAAATCACAGATGTAATTTTGGTTGTAGACTAGAGGTAATCCAAAGATCCAGCCTGTGTCCCTTCAGTGCTATGTAGGAGTTGAAGCTGCCTCTGAAACCAGAGTTAAAATGATGCCTAAGGGATCTCCCTGTGGGCATCTTAAAGAGGCAGAGGGCTTGTCGGTAATGGATGGATTTCATCAGTGTTATAGTAGTGGATACATCCAGAAGGCTGTGTCTGGACAGTTGATGACAGGTCTTGCTGGTAAGTGATGCTGCCCAGGCCTCAGCATCCATCTAGGTTGCTGGTCTGTGTGCCTGCATGTGTGTGTCCTCTATACAGTGCCACAGCTTCTTCCCTGCTGATTTCATAGGTGATAAGTTCACCCCTAAAATACACATTAAAAATCTGAAGCTCAAAGGAGGAACAAAGCTGGAAGGAGAAGCCCCAGCCTCCATATAGCAAGTGTCCTCCAGCCTGTGGCAGGGACCGTTGGACTGGACCACTTGGAGCCAGCTATGCTGATGGACAAGACAAAATTCCCCACACAGTTTGTACAAGGAAAAGAGTGAGGACCTCTCTGTGCCATCAGACAATGGGTCCTCGAGAACCACTGTGTCCACTTGTCCATCTGCATACTTCTGAGCCAGTTCCTCTAAGCTGTTGTAGAACTTGCCATTATACCAGAGCTGCTCNACTCTCCAGTTCTGGACATCTGTGCTCTCTTGATCTATGAGGAATTCCAGCTCCATGGGGTGTAGGAAGCCAACTTCCATATAGGGCTATGTGATGAACCAGCTATAGCACTGCCCAGACTCCACACCACAGGGGGCCACATTGGAGGAGGCCAATCACTAGGTANCCAATAGTCNAGNAGTNAGAAGTCAGTGATGCTGAGGAAAAACAGTTGCAGGGCTTGGTGCCTCCTTCAGTGTCAAAGGAGAGACTTTATTCTTCCTTGAAGATGGAGCTGGATGCTTGGGATTGATGGTGAACTGACTTGGGGGACAGAGTTCTCATGTAGGGTAGTCCCTACAGCAAACTTGGTCACATTGGGATGTTNCTTTGCTCCCAAGAAGATGATGACATGGGTGGCACANCCATATCTGAATGGAATGGCAGAAGTCATAAAGCCAGCACAGTTGCTTGACAAAGATCCAGCAAAGCTGAGGCATGTGATGGCTGCCATGCCACCTTTGGTTTTCATCTCCACCTGTTACATACTTGAGGGACTTTTAATATTTGTACTGGATTGATGGAAAATTTCTTATGAATCATTTATGCCTTCTCCCAGGAATACTGCTTCTACGCTTCTCCAGGAACCAACTATTTCCCCTGGTTTTAGGGAGGAAATAGAAGACCTTATCTACTTGAAGGTCTTCCTCACACCTTGGAGGTTGTGACACATACAGAGGCCAGAGGTCTCTTCATGAGGCTATGACATTCTTAAAACATCTGTCCCTGTACTTACACAGGAACAAGATGTTCAAAACAAAGTAAACTCAAAAAGGTCAACAAGATTCAGTGGGCTAGAGGAGTTGGCCACAGTTCAGATTACAAGCCTCTTCCCACTGTACACTCAGACAATTACATGGCATACNACTCTACCCTACATAGAGACATACTGATGAGCAAAGTATGGAGTGGAAAGATGATAAAAGTATGAGGTGTCAGGACCTCCCTCTCTAAGAAATGTTAGCTCATGCAGAGCCACTGTGGTGATGTATGACCAAGGAACAATACAATGCTAGGATTAGACATATAGACAAATTCTATAAAGATGCCTGAATTTGAATAAAAACTGCAGCAGCTTTCACCTGAGGATTTTTCCTGGGCACTCTGACCACTAAGAGCTAATAATACACTGCTTGGGACATGGCAAAATACCTAGGGTGGTTTGAAGATTTTGTTTTGGTCTAGTGTCTTTGAAGCAACCAAAGCNACCAGCTGTCATATGCCTCTAGATTCTTAAAAATTGGGTTATGGGGTTAATGAGTGAGAATGATAACTCTGTTTATTAATGATGTCAAAACTTGAGGGAAAATGATTGGAAATGTAACTCTGTTCTATCATAGTTTATTAATGACGACTAAAAGTTGAGCAAAAGGAAGTGAAACACATGTCCCAAAACAAAAATGATATGATCTATGTTTTGGAACATCATGGATATATTCCTGCTTAGTAAATTCTGTATAAATAAAAAAGCACTCTGGCTGCTAGTCAGTCAGGCTGCAAGATTCTCCCAACCACCATAGCCTGGCTCACTTCCTTCCCCCGCAGACTCCTTACATCCTCTGCTGGGGCCTTTCCCATTGGGGAGGACTCCTGTTTGTTTCCTCTCTGTCCATCTCTCCTAAATGAAACTAAGAAGTATCCCGTGTCTGATTTCTCCATCGCCTCTCTTGCATCCACCCATCTTCAGACCCTGCCCTCATCTGGAGCTGGACTCTGGCACATGGGCTTCCCACATAGGCCTTCTTGTTCCTTTATCAAAAAATCCATCAGCATCTCAACCAGAAACAGAGAGCCCTTGTCTAGAATGTCTCAGATGGCTGCAACTCCAGCTCCATCATGTTCTTCAGGAAGCTGTGTACCACCTTCAGCTCCAGGGCACCCAGGTTCAGGAACAGCACAGCACTGCGGTTAGGGATCCAGACAATGGGCTTTTCTTTGGTTGTCTGAAGTAACAAGGTGGTAGTTGACCAGCCTACGGTCAGGCTGTGTTGTTACAGCGCCTTAGCTCTGTGACTTAGCAGAGAAGAGGAGGGGACTTAAGTGTTTTTCTCTCCAAGCTATCACCTGGTATCCCTTGTTTTTAAGCGCCATGGTTTCTCTCCTAATAAAACTTCCCACCTTCACCTCAGCAAAAGCTAAACTCCCCAAAGCTCGAGGCCCTGGGTCCTCACTCATGGTTCCCAACTCTGCTCACACCCCTGTGTGGCATCCNCTGGTGATCTCACTCATTGATAAATCTCCTACAGTGTCTCTTACCTTCAAAATTTGCCATGTTTTGTCTCTTACTAGGGGTTGTCTCAGGGGGAGGACATTCTTCAGCTAGGGTTACCATGAGACATCATGACTCACAGACCCAGCCTTGGTCCTGAAAGTTATATTTATTCATGTTGTGATGGGACAGAGGGTTCTGCTGACAGCAAAACTTCCTTTTTGATAAAACAAAACATGTTTTAGGGGTGTAGTCTAAAGTTTCTCCGGTCCTGTCCGGCCCTGCAGTCCCACAGCTGCTTTTAAAATAATCACTCAGAGGCTTAATATTATTTATAAACTGTATGGCCTAAGGCACGCCTCTTGCTAGCTAGCTCTTACATCTTAAATTAACCCATTTCTATTAATNTATGTTTTGCCATGTGTTCCATGGCTTTACTGGTCTGCTGCCATGTTGTTCCTTGGGCGGCAGGCTGGTGTCTCCCCAGACTCCGCCTTTCGCTTTCCAGTCTCTGTCCTTGGATTTCTTGCCTGCCTCTAAGCTGCTTTGCCATAGGCCAAAAGCAGCTTATTTATTAACCAATGGGAACAACATATATTCACAGCATACAGAAAGGCATCTCCCAGTGTAGGGGCTTGCATTTTAAAACAGAGCCCATATGTTCAAAATGCTGACTCTGGATTTGAGTTCTCCCTGGGTTCATGTTCCAGCAAATTACGTCATTAATGAAAAGCAACATCACCTTGGTCATGTAGCTTAAAGTCTCCATTGTCTGAACTGTGAAATGAAAATGTCAACCACATCATGTACTCCTAAATGTTGGTGAGAGAAACAACCTGACAGTAAATATGAAGTGCACTGGATGTTGGCCCACGTGAACACAGACAAAGTGTACACTGATGATAGTCTTGTTCCAATGTTTGTGAACACTTCAGGTCTGCTGTTTTGAGTCTAGATTGTGAAACAAGAATAGGGAAGGTCTTGCCCACCCAGATTCTCTGGCTTCCAAGTGGGGTATCCAGTTGGGGGGTCTCTTGAACACCAAGGTCGTTACAGCATCCTTGTAAGATCATTCCAGATAGTGAGTCAGGAAGAGTGCCTTCTGCTTCCACTACTTGGGGGAGGCCAGAGTAGGACCTTCACATAACATAACTTACCATGAAACCACCAGCTAAATAAACAGGACAGTGTCTTTGATACAAGGAGAATTCTATGGCTGTCACCCTGCCCTTCTTTATACTTTGGGGTGAGGCTGTTCCACTATGTGTAGACTTCTGGGGGAACCTTGGTTCTTACATACATAATGGGTGCTGTCACTGTCACCACGAGTCCTGGGTTTTTCTAGATGCTGATAGTGGGCCCTAGTAGGAATCCCCTACTCATGACATTGCTCTACAAAAGAATGGCCTTGTACCTGTCACTGATTTGAGAAGGTTCTATCTGTTATGGGAGTCCCGTTCCAGGGTCCCTCTGAGTCTCTGCACTCCTCATTGTGTAGGTAGGGGTGAAGTCTAGAGCCCTGGCTTGTGCCTTGGGTCTGTGAGTGGATGAAGGACTCTGAGAGGACCTTGCTGCCACAGGGAATTAATTGTCTTTGGTTCCCCAGATTGGAAGAAATCTGGAGAAAGAGACACAATGAACAGCTCACCGGGCTTGTTCCAGGATGCGACTAGCAGTGGGTATAAGGCAGTAACCCAGGTGCTTTTCACCAAAAATGGCTTTCAGGGTAGGAATTAGGCAAAGGGAAGTATAGGNGCTCACCAGGGATCTGAGGGTGGGGCTGGACCGCAGAACCTAAGCATTGTGGACACTTTGTGGTTTTATGTTGGTGAGTGTTTTCTTGTGCCACATATTCCATTCACAAGTGTCAAAAACACAACCTTTTTGCTCACAAGAAGCNCAGTTTTCATTGTAGATTCTTCTGGCCAGTTAAAAGNTTTCCCTCTCAGCTCTCTGTAGCAAATGTATACGCTTTGCCTCTGGTCAAAGTTGGCTTGAATCTTACCTCACCAAAGAATTTTCTGTCTTGGTCCTGGGCCTGACTCTNTCCATGTCCCACTCACTGCCCCTAGGCACTTAGGTATTTAGTCTGTAGAGAATGAGATCTGTGTGAGAGGTGTGTGTGTATCTGCCCCATTGCCTGTGAGCTGCCGGGCTACTGGGAGCCTCAGCATTCTGTCCTTGTGTCTGCAGGACCTGGTGATCACTGTCAAGGCTGCTCTGAGAAGTCCTCTCACTGTCCCAGCCTAGTATTTCTAGACTCTCAGGTTTGCTTGGAAATAGCCAACCTGGTGACTTCATCTGTTGGTACTTTCTTGTGCCTCTTGTGTTGACAGTAAGCCCAAAGACTCACATGACCTTGTGCTTTCAGAGTCTAGCCTGACACCACTGGGTGAGAGGAGGAGCTTCTGAGGAAACTCAGAGCCAGTGGAAGGACATGACCAGGGCTCATATTGTATTATCTGATTTTTACCCAGGCCTATTTTATTAAACATTAGACNTCACTTTTTGTGTTTGTTTATGGGGCACTGTGTGTGTATATTCANGTGTCCTGGAACACCTGTGCCTCTATACACTTGAGCATGGGGTTCAGAGGTTCCTCAGGGGCTATGTAATGATATGTAGTGAGAGGATTCTTTATGATGTTTTCATTCATAAACATAACGCTTTTAAACCATACTCCCCATTTCCCCTTCTCATGTACAAGTGATTCCTGCCCGTCTTTTNCTCTTTTGGACAAGCTCCTTCTATTTTCCTGTGCACTGGGGACTCAGTGAGTTTCATTGCAATTGCTTACAGGAGCATGAGTGAGGGCTTGCATGCATGAGCACAGGCAACTTGCCAGGGCCTACACCACTGAAGAAAATGTTCTTCCATTCCTCATCAACCAGGTTTGAAACCTCAGGGAGAGACACACCAGCATGGGCCCTTCCCTTTCCATGACAGGGAATGAATGGGCCAGAATCCAGCAATTTTTTTTAGTATCATAACATTTATTATTTTTGTTAGTTCCAGGGGCATTTCATATAATGTAATTTTATCATTTTCACCTCTCCCCAACTCCATCCAGATCCACTCCCCTTCCCTGCCTACCCAACTTTGTATCCCTGTTTTCCTTTTAAAATCAAGGACAGTTTGTTTTGCCCATATACTCTT